>WBZZ01002538.1:0-25000 GCA_019918135.1 Paulinella micropora | reverse complement strand
AACACGCTGAGAACTTTCACTATGGGACTGAGAGCGTGAGAAGGGGTTCCAAACCTTTATACCGGGGGGGGGGGGGTTAAAAAAACCTCTGTTTTTTCAGGGGCCAGGGCACAGTCCCTTCAACCTCGTTCTCAAGTCCTATTGCTGATTCTCAACCCGCCACCGGTGCCACCGGTGTGGCGTCCCCACCCATCCCTTTTTTCTGGTGGTAGGCACGGATCATCAAGAATGATATTCCGTAAATTTTTGGCTGATCTTGCGGCCAATGCCACATTCCCGTGAAATTTTGCCAAAGCCCCAAAGGCGGGGCTTTAGAAAATTTACCGCTAAACCCGCTGAGAACTTTCACTATGGGACTGAGAGCGTGAGAAGGGGTTCCGAACCTTTATACCGGGAGGGGGTTAAAAAAACCTCTGTTTTTTCAGGGGCAACGGCACGGTCCCTTCAACCTCGCTCTCAAGTCCCTATTGCTGATTCTCAATCCGTCACTGGTCCACCGGTGGGAAAAAGGCAGTAGTTGCGAGAATTTTTGCATTTGCCGGAAACGTCACTGGGTGGTAAGAAACCACTATTTTTTTCAGTCGTATCACACCGGATGGCGTACCCCCCGCCCCTCAGCGACAGCATCTGTCCCTCCGTCCCCCTTATCTTTTCTCTCTTTCTCTCTGAGAAGTTTTTTTAGACAAACTAGTTATAAAGAAGGGAAAAAGAGAGAGGGAGGGGAGGGGGGTCGGGCAGGAAAGTCCCGGACCCTTCTCACGTTCTCAACTCCCATAGTGGACGTTCTCAAGGTCCTGGGGGAGGGAGGGGGGGTCTCTTTTTCCTCGGAACCGGCGCCAAGTCGCAAGGAAAAAGATAAGCTAGAAGGGCTGTGTTTTTATTATTGAAGGCTACAAGGCGCTGAGCTCACTAGCTAGGCGCTGGAAAACAGTCTGTAGGCGCCGGTTGAGTTTGTCTTCCACTGCCGCCCAGTACAGGTGCTCGTAGCATCTGTAGAATCGCCAGGCTCTGTGGGAATTGTCCGCGTCAACGTGAAGTAGGTCGTCTTCCTCTTCTATCCCGGGGTTGTGGTATCCCAGCCATTCTTTCTGGAATTCCGCTTCGTGGATGACGGGGTGGTTGGCCAGGGCCTCGTGCTTTCTTGCCCCGGCCGTCATACCATTTCTGCCAAGAGTGGAACGGGCACAGCAGGTAGATGAGGTTGTAGAGGTCCCGCGCGTGAGCACGGTAGGCTCCGCAGAGCCCTTGGCAGCGGATTATAGTAAGCAGGGGTCGGCAGGTAGTCGCAGACCAGCCGGACCACGTTATTGTCCTTGATGTACGGGTCCAGCCACTCGGCCACCGGGGCATGCAGGGTCCGCAGCTCCAGTGGCAGGTCGGGCAAGAGCCAGCCGGCAGGCCTGTACGGGCTGGTAGGCGCGCTGAGCAGGGCGAGTCCAGCAGGGAGAGTAGCGGCGCTTCCTCCGGCTGTAGCGCGGCAGCGGCCAGCGGGCTCCACGGGTAGGGCCCCACTCGCAGTCGCAGTCGTCGGTCGGTGGCATTCAGGCCCTGGGCGGCGGCCTTGATCAGCAGTGCGTCCCAGTCGGGGTCCCGGTGCACCTTTCGGCCGGCGTCCAGTCGGGCCACGGCGGCCGGGTCGCAGGGGGCGGGGCTGTAGCCAGGCGGTGGGGCGAGCGCGGTCAGGCGGCCGCCGGGCAGGATGGTGCGGCGGCGCTTGGTGGGGCGGCGGTGGCGGTGGCGGCGGCAATTTGGCGGCGCATTTTTTGGGGAGGACTTCCTGGGTCTGAGCCGACTCAGATTGTGGGGTGGTCGGCACAGTCCGTTACTCCCCGGGGCTTGGCACGCGCCACGTGTACCTTTTGGCTGGTTCAGGCCGTTTTGCCTTTTTGTCCCTCCAGTGATATGGCCGAAATTCAGTGATACGGACAAAAAAGGCAGTGATATGAGAAAAAAAGGGCAGCGATATGGGAAAAAAGGCAGTCGCCAGAACGTGCCGGCACGTGCCCGCACGCGGGACCGTTACTTTCCGCCAACATTGTGCGGCACGCGGCAGGGAAGGGGGGCGTGCCTTGAGAAGCTCAGAAGTCTCGGGTCGGTCTCGGGACAAAGTGGTCAGCAGCCGGAACGAACCTATTGCCTTTTTTGCCCTGCCATTGGTTGTGGACGTTTCCTCGGAAATTTACCGCGCCCGCCCAACACGGGAAATTTCCGTGAAAATTTTCATTGTGGCATTTTTCAGAAACTTCTCGTGCATTGTGTTGTGTACAGGGTGTCCATCATGCCCAAGAAGGCTCAGAAAAGAAGCGCAACGATGACAACGACGAGGAAGAAGAAAAGAAGTTCGCGCTGGGGCTCCGGCAGAAAGTAGAAGTGGCGCGCTTGGAGCACATCGCGACGCTGGAATGCATCCGGCCCGAGGAGGAGGAGACCGTGAAGAAGATGCTCGCTGCACACAAGAGCTCGGTCTGGGCGGACGTGCAGTACGTGGAAGGCAAGAAGTTCACTGGGGCCAGGCTCTGGGCTGCTTCTTCCGTGGGCCTGGTCAGCAAATGGATCTGCAGACTGGTAGCGGGGGCTCTGTACGAATGGCTGGATATCAAGAACGCCTGCTGTACTCTGCTGATCCAAATGATGGCCCAGAACGACATTGCGGTGCCTGAGATGGTCAGACGCTACGTGGACGGCCAGCGCGACGCTATGATCTCCGAGCTCCTGGCCGAGCTGGGCGGCAGGACGACAAGACCAACCGCAAGTGGGACAAGGAGGTTTTCTTGAGCGTTATTAACAACAGGGCGGTGCTAGGTGTGGACCAGCTGGACTGCCCCATCCTGCGCAAATGGAAGCAGGCCTGGGAAAACGTCATACCTCGTTTTGTGAAGCTGGCGGACTACGCGGAGATCTGGGAACACGTACAGGGCCGAGCCGACAAACCAACAAGAAAGGCACTTTTATCGCCTACGTGTGGCAGACGGCCGAACGACGGATCATGGAAGCAGCCGTGTCGTTCTTCCACTCCGTCAAAGACGCCAGTAACCATTGCATCTACTTGTCGGTGTGTGGAAACACGACGAAATCGGAGTGCATAAGCTGGCCAGTGGCGAGAAAATCATGACGGATGATATGCTGGGCGCGTCAGGGACCATGTCAAGGCCGCCACCGGCTTTGAGGTTGAATTCCACTCTGACGACTGTTCGCCCACGGACGAGGACTGGGACAAGTACTACAGCAAGCAGGCCCTGCACCTGCTGTCCAGCAACGAGGACCGCTGCAAGCACCTGTTGATCATGAACGCGCTCGAGCGCAAGCATGTTCGCTTCGACGGCGACGTCTGCGGCCCCACGACTCTATCCCTGGCGTTTACGTCAAGAGCGCGGACAGCTTACAACGACTATCAACAACGTGCTACGCAACGCGGTTTGTTACACGGAGAAGACGTCCCGTGCTTCTACGCTCCGAGTGGTTCGATGTGGTTACTCATCCGCGCTTCCGGTGCTGTCCAAGGCAGAGATCCAGAGCAACTGGATCAGCTTTCGGAACTGCACGTTCGACATCCGCTCCTGTATGATCTACACCTGGGAGGAACTGGCACGAGAAGGCAAAGAGCCCCCTTTTACGGACCACTACTATGACCGCGAAATCGATTTTGCAAAGCTGGCAGGGACGCGGAACACCCGGAAGACGAGTGGCTGACTCCGTTGTGGACCAAGTTGTTGCGGTATCAAATGTCCCAGCCAATGGCAGAATTCATGGAAGTCAGTTTGGGTCGACTTCAGTACCCGTAGGCACTTACGACGACTGGCAAGGCATCCTCTACATGGTCGGGATACTCGAACAGGCAAAGGGACCGTGCTCAAGGTTCTGCGCGCCATGAAGCCGAGCCACAAGGTGGGCGCCATGGCAATGTCTACAGAAGGCAAGTTGGGCTGGGCGGCCTTTACCAAAAGGAACTAGTAATAATCGACGACATGCCCGAGGATTCGAGAAGGCGTTGGACCAGTCGCTGATGCAGCGCATGGTCAGCGGGGAGATGGTGCCCGTTGAAATCAAATACAAAACTGGAAGACTGATCACGTGTGGACTGTGCCGTTGTGCTGGGCGGGAAATCATATAATTAATTACAAAGACCACCAGGGCCAGGTCGCCGAGCGGTTCCACCTGTTTCGTTTCCGTACCGAGGTGAAAGAGAAGATTCAGAGCCTAGCGAAAGACATCATCGAACAAGAGATGCCCTACATCCTCATGCGCTGCATCAAGCGGTACAGGGAAAAGGTCGCGGAGCACGGGCGGTCAGACTTCTGGCGGCACGTGGCGCCCGAGGAGCTGCGAGCCAACAAAGAAGTAGTACACAGCCAGACGAACTTGCTGAGCAAGTTCCTAATCGAGGCAGCACGGAGTTCGGAGTCGAGAAAAGACTGACTACTTCACCCCTTGGAAAAGTTCGAGGACGCCTTTCTCAAGTTCCTGAAGAACGATCAGCGCATTTTTAATGAATTTGACGACATTGGTGACACGGCTCTTCGCAGGGAGGGCTTCGAGGTGTTCCGCCACAAAAGCTATGCTAACTTCTGCAAGTACTGCAGTGTGCACAAAGACATGCCTGGCAGCGGCTGTGTGCCCAACGGCGAATGTGCTCCGTACGTCTGCTGGATGATTCCGAACGAAGTAAACTGTGGTAGTCACTGGAACCGAACCGCGGACGAGGCAAACTGAACGGCATCCGCGGCCTGAAGCTGGTGCCCGGGCAATTTCGATGGCGACGGTGGGGACGAGGGGTCGACGGTGGCGAGTCGATGAGGAGGCTGTGCGATGCAGATGGTGGCGGCGAACATGGCAGCCGACGCGAACGCAGCCAAGCTGATGATCGCGAAAATCAAGAAAAAGGCTGCCAAGGACGCGCTGCGAGTGGCGGCAAGCGCCGAAATAAGAAGCAGAGGAAGAACAGGAAAGAAAGAAAAAGAAGCCCGTCTTGGACTTGCGAGCAGAGCGTGTGACTGCTGACGGTGTCGAAAAAAAGGGCGGATTGAATCAATAAAACTTTTTGATGTTCTTACAAAAAAAATTAATAAACAAAAAAAGTGTGCCTAAGAAAACATAGGAGCATCAAGAGGGATTTGAACTGTGACAATTAAATCTTGTCTGTCTTGTTTTTATCCATTGAGCCATGCAACCAGACACACAGACTTCTGACCGCTCGCTACTATTTGTGGCCTGCTGCCTACCGGCCCGATTCTTACTGGCCAAAGTGGCACTTGACTCGGCCGGCCCGACCAAAGATAAATTGAGACTACTTGCGATGGTACCGGGACTCGTATGGGTATCAGGCGTGATGAACAAGCAAGAAGAAGGCTTCCTGGGTGGGCGGGTCTGGTGGTCCGAAAACAGACTCTGGCACGGGCTCCTCTATTTGCTTTTCTCGGCTACAGGCAAAGGAGAATTACTGGTGACAGATGCCGTTCTGGCCTCTTACTTTGGCTTCCAGCATTTTACTAGCAAGGAATGATTTTTTTTTCTCTTGTGCCCCATATGTAAGCACGCGCGAATGATCAAGTGCAGACATGGCTCCGACGAGCCTGTGTGTTTCGACAAGATTCTGCAGCGCATCGCGGTCCTTGCGAGTGACCTGCCCGGTGCCAACGCGATCGAGTTGGCCAAAGTCACTATTGCCGGCATGTCCACGTCCATGTCGACGTCCGAGTTGGATGCGCTCTCGGCCGTGAGCTGCACGGCGTTGGCCTCGTACCACCCTGATTATGCACTGCTCGGTGGCAGAATCGTTGCTAGCGACCTCCAAAAGAGTTGTACGGCCACGTTCCAGGGCGCGATGGACCGTCTGCGCCTGTCGCTGGTGCCCAGCTTTTCTGTCTTTGTCGACAAGCACGCCGCCGCCCTGAACGCCATGATAAGACAGGAACGAGACCTCCTCAATTTCGACTACTTTGGTATAGCCACGCTCAAGCAAGGCTACCTCCTCAGAGACAGCGACGACAAGATCTGCGAGACGCCGCAATATCTGTATATGCGCATTGCGGTGGCTCTGCACCACGGCCTGGAAGAGAGCGGAGACAGCATCTTGCGCAAGATCCAGGACACTTACAATCTCTTAAGTGCTGGCCTGTACAGCCATGCCTCGCCAACGATGTTTAATGCAGGGCTTAGACGCAACCAACAGCTGGCGTCGTGTTTCCTGTTGCCAGTTCGAGATGACAGTCTCGACTGCATATTTCAGACATTGAAAGACTGCGCAATCATCTCCAAGCACGCTGGAGGAATAGGACTGTACGCAGGCAACGTGCGAGCAGCAGGGTCCAAGATTTACGGGACGGGGGGCAAAAGCGACGGGATCGTGCCTCTCTGTCGTGTCCTTAATGAAACGAGTCGTTATGCCAATCAAAGTGGTCGCAGGAAGGGGGCTTTTGCTGTGTACATGCCCTGTGGCACAAGGATATTTACGATTTCCTTGCCTGCGTCAGAATACAGGTGCAGCGGAAACAAGGGCGCGTGACTTGTTTACGGCGCTGATGATACCAGATCTCTTCATGCAACGAGTGCGCGACGACGGTGACTGGACACTGTTTTGTCCGACCGATGTGCCGGGTCTGGACAATTGCTGGGGCAAGTTCTGGGAGTCTCGCTACACAGCCGAGAAAACACAACAGGGCCAAAAGGTGAAGGCCAGGCATCTGTGGTCTGCCATCCTCAAATCACAAATCGAGACAGGCACCCCCTACTTGATCTTTCGGGACCACGCCAACGCCAAGAGCAACCAGCAGCATAGTGGCACCGTCAAGTCATCGAATTTGTGCGCAGAGATCATGGAAGTGAGCTCGCCTGACGAGACGGCGTGCTGTAACCTTGCGTCGCTATGCCTGCCTCATTTTGTCACAGACAAGAAAGTCGACATCAGCCTCCTCCACTCTGTCACGCGCAGTGCCGTGCGCAATCTCGATCGGATCATCGACCTTACCACGTACCCCGTCCCCGAGGCTAAAGTGTCTAACTTGGAGCACAGGCCAGTTGGGCTGGGTATCTGCGGCCTGGCAGACCTGTTCATGATCTTGGGACTTAGTTTTGAGAGCCCCGAAGCCGCCGCCCTGAACGAGCGCATCGCGCGAGAGATCTATTTTGCTGCGATTACTGCCAGCGTAGAATTGGCCAAAGAAAAGGGGTACTACCCGGCGTTCGAAGGTAGCCCCGCTTCACAGGGCAAGCTGCAGCCGGACCTCTGGGGCGTGGAGCGCTCGACTGACAGATGGGTAAAGCTCAAGGCAGACATCAAGGCCCATGGCTTGCGCAACAGCCTCTTGATCGCGCTCATGCCCACGGCTAGCACCTCTCAGATCTTGGGAGTGAACGAGAGCTTTGAACCAATTTTTAGCAATCTTATGGTCAGACGTACTTTGGCAGGGGAGCACACACTGCTTTATCGATATCTGGTAAGAGCCCTCGAAAGTAGGGGGCTCTGGACTCCCGCGGTCAGAGCGCAGCTCCTGGCAAACGACGGGTCTGTCCAGGACATTGCATCGGTACCAGATGACATAAAACAGGTGTACAAGACGGTCTGGGAAGTGCCGATGAAGACGCAACTGCAACTCTCTGCGCTGCGCGGGCCTTACGTGTGCCAGTCCCAGAGCCTCAACGTCTACTTAGCTAACGCGACCGAGCGCAAGCTGTCTTCGTCTCATTTCTTTGCCTGGGAATCGGGCCTAAAGACCGGTTGCTACTACCTCCGAACCAAGGCAGCCACTAGTGCCAAGCAGTCGTGTACAGGTGATGTATGTGTCATGTGTACAGTTTAATTAAACCAAATCTACAGACAAGTCCATAGCACTGGCGCCGCCCTCGCCGCTTTCGTCGCCGGACAGGGACACTCCCCAAACCTCCTTTTCTGAGAGGTCTTGGTCCGGGTAGCCCATCCCGTCATCTTGTTTGCGAACCTGCAAAACGCGCCAACTGAGCGTCACTTTCTCGCCCTTGCTGCAGAGCGCCGTCGCCTGCACCACCGCTCGCACCACGTCGCCCTTTTGCAGCGTGGAGACATCTCCGCCCCGAGGAACCGAGCTCCTGTCACTGTGACGGTCAGACGCGGTGCCCAGGCGCGGTCGGACTTCTGGCTCGTGCGAAGCCGTGTGCAGGGCTGGTAGGCAGCACGCACCTGCTCGTCGCTCTTGGCCATGGGGCCCGCTCGCTTCATCGAGGGAAGAACCTTGTCGCGCTGTTCCACCACGAGCTCGGCAACCCGGTCGTCAACAGAACGTAACATTTTGTACGCCTGCAGCACCGTGCCAAACTGTTGCGCGTGCTTGAAGTCAAGGTCAATCGTTGTTTTCGCCGACTTGTTGCCTTGGTCGTACGTGCTCGGGTCCCAGGCAAGTTGCATAGCGGGTAGAACCAGCGTTAGGCTCTTCTCGCCGTAGCACAAATTTGAGAAGATGGACCCGTACGCGCTTCGTGGCTGATCCGACAGGCGGAGCTTTTTCGGGTCGGTGGCATGGTCAAAGGCCCTCACTTCGTTGTTGCCTACGACGATGGACATTGGTTGAATTCTGGCCCGGCTCTCTCTCTCAAAGGGAGATATACACGCGACTTCTTTAACATCAAACTTCAAATGGCGACCGTTGGAAACCCAAAAAAAGGGAAACGGAAATAAGCGCGACGATTACTCGGCCAAAAAATGAGCTACCGCTTTCTGTGGAGGTCCAAGTCCAACGGCACTGCTTTCCGCCGGGCACTCGACTCGCTGTCGCCTCTGCTGCTGGAGGCGAGGGTGGAAGTGACCGCCGAAAAGCTTGTCCTCTGCAGCGCGGCCGACGGGCTCGTTGCTGTGCCCTTTCTCTCGGGCACCGCAAATAACGGCGACTATGTCTCGCTCTCGTGCCCAAAATGCGTATTTTCGCTCGATTTGAAAGAACTGTCTTGCTGGCTGAGCACGTTTCGCGAGGGCATGACTTTGGAACTGTCCGTCGCAGTCGACAACAGGCTTTGCGTAAAGTTTTACAACGAAGCCAAATCTTTCGAGCATTACTCGGACCTGACATCGCTGCTCGTGTCCCAGGAGGCGGCTTTTTTGCCCACGACCGACTGGACCAATGTCGATCGCCTCGTCGAAGTCTCTGGCCCGGCCCTTAATGCCGTGATCCGTCATCATTCCAAATCCAATTCGCACTGCCGATTGTTCGTGGAAAGGGACAGGCTCTGCACCGAATCCTCCCTACGGGCGGTGGACGCAAGTCGGCTGGCACGCACTTCACTTGGCGGCATCGCTCTGGTCGCGGAGGACAAGGAATCGCTGTTGCGCTCTGACCTGTCGAAGGCACCTACCGAGGCCGGCGAGTGTGTCTACGCCCTTGAAGTCTGCAAGAAAGTGCTTAAAAGTTGTGCATTTCAGGAGAAAAAGACGGGCAGGGTGCTGGTCGGCGCTACACAGAACGTGCTACACCTCGTCTTCAAGCGGGACGGCGGTCCGTGGCTCAAGTACACGATTCTGGCCGACGCCCATGAACCGCCCGCCCCTCTGCCCGTGCTGGCGCCGCTCCTCCTGACCAACGACAGCGCCGCCGAGGAAGAGAGCCGCCGGCTGATCAAGCGCAAGAAGAAGAAGAACACGAAGCGGAAGAGAGACGAATGCCAGGCAGGCGCTTGAGACGTCTCAACATGTACTTGCAACCAGCGAGCTTGCTAATAAATTCTTTTGTGTCTCTTTTCGGTGCACCGGTACGTACCAATTAGTGACCCGCCCCACGGCCCTGAAAGCCGAGATGTCCAGAGGCCCCCGTAGTCTACTAGCTCGTGGCGTGGCGGTGCAGGTTGAATTAACTGCTTGTGCAGATTGACTCTTAGGAACGAGTGCAACAGGTCCAATGCACTTGAACGCAGCGTCGGGCGATACCATAGTCCGCGAACGCGGCCGCACAGCCTATAGTGCAAAAGTGGCCCCAGACGAACAGCTCTTCGTCCGCGTGAGCTATCGGCAAGCTCCACCATTTGCCGTCGTCTCGCGCGCAGCCGTACGAGCAATGCAAACACTTGCCCTTATAAGACTGTGTGCCCTCCATGCTTTTTTTGTGTATGTGTGTGTGTCACTGGTGACTCCTCCCTCTCTTGTACTTCAAACATCAAACATTAACGCTCGCGGTTCAAGACCTGTTTTCACTTTTCTCGGCGGCCGGCCTTTCATTTCTGTGTACATGTCCTGCGACCACGTCTGGACCTTCAGTCTCGCGACCACGGGCACGTATTGTTCACGGTGTGGAGAGGTCAAGACAGAACACGAGCTGTACACGTCGCAATGCTGGCTAGTCAACGGGCAGATGCCCCGAGAGCAATCGGCCCCTCCCAGACACATGGGCTACACCCGTCTGAGCAGGTTCAGACAGATCACGCGCGAGACGTTCAACCTGCGTGGGGTGAACCAGTCTGCCAGTTCTGTCAGCCCGGCCTTGTTAGCGCTGGCACGGCGCCTGACCCACAAGTGGAGGGCACAGAACCCGACGCCCGCTCGCCTCGCGTACATCTGGCGCAGAGAGAAGCTAGGCCCGTTAACTACAGACAAAGCCAGCCAGCTGTGCCACCTGCTCGGCTGCGGCCGGAGCCGGCGGGAGCCGAGCAAAGAGACGCTGGAAGAGCTGGAACGCCTCTTCAAAAAAGTCGACGCCTGCTGGCCCGAGTGCTAGAGAGGCTGCGGCAGAGGCACGGGTGGACGAGAAGGTCGCTTTTTCTTGCACTGTTTTTCTTTTTATCTCTGTCTTGTTTTAGATGTTTCGTCAATTATCAAACGTTACTGCGGGCGCTCTTGCTGCTTCTGAACGAAGAAGAGCTGGCGGCGCAAGTGCAGGAGCTGAAACAAGCCGAATCGCGCCACCGTCAGTCGGCGATGTTCGCTCTGGTTTGCGAAGAAAGGGCTGGGATTTCATCCCCTTATGTGGTTCACTGAACGGAAGCGGCCTCGCAAGACCGCTCGCGAGCCATCTTTTAAGTGGCCCTCACGCCAAGAAGAAGAAAAAGAAAAAGAAAAAAAAAAAAAAGATGCCGGCCGCGGGTGTTGTGGTTACTGCTGAAAAAACAAATCTTGTGTCCTATAGTCTTTAAAAGGAAATGGCGAAATGGGTTGCGAGCGGCCGGCTTGGCGCGGAGCCCAACCACCGCCGGTCGTGACAATCGACCCCAAGCCACCCCGGGAGGTGATCGACGCTTTTAACAAAACCATGCTCGAGGAGATACGTTCCGGTCAGAAGCCGGTGCCGGTCTGGCCGGAACGCCTGCCGCTCAAGACCAAAATGAGCGCCGCGGAATGGGTGGAGTTGCGGGACAATTTCGTGGCCAGCCTCGCTGAGCTGCGGCAAAATTACCGAGACCAGGTGCTCGACCGCATGCACCTCTGTGCGCTCGGCGTGGACCCGGCCCTGCACGAGCCCTCTCCAATTCTTGCCAAGATTATTGCAGAGCGCCGGGGTCGCTGGTCGGAATTCTTGACCAAAGAAAACAGCAATGACCGGCAGTATGTGCACCTGCTGTACGCAAACAGCGGCTTGGACAAGTCAAAGCTGCTCAAGAAAAACAAGGCCTCGGAGATGAACTTTATCATTGTAGAGAAAGAGGGCGGCGGCCTGCTTTTCCCTGCCAGCTCCGCCGACGTGGTAGGCCGCAAGACCACCACGCTGCGCAAAGTCCTGTTCGGCGACGAGGACGGGTGGATCAAATCGATTGTGACCAAGAGCGAGGGCCTTTCCCTACGTGCCTGCTGGCCTTCTGTGCGACTCTGTTGAGGCTACGGCGAGATGTAGAGCAGTTTCTGTCGTTCATCAATGATATGGTAGATGCGGCCAGGCCAGGGCTAAGTTCACGCAGCGGAGACTACACTGCCTTTATTAGTCGGGTGGCTGATATTGGCCTCGCAGAAAGAGATACAAGACAAATCTAGACAGCCCTCGCGCTGCGTCTGGGGAGAGGACTTCGTGAAGCAATGGTTCACGGAAGGAGGCAGCTACTTTCGCGACAAGGACGTGCACACCGAAACGGCTATGCAGACTAGCAAAGCGACCATGGCCAGCCTCAAGAAGAGGCATGTGCTCTACTTGGACCCCTGGTGCGCGTTTTTGGACGAGCTCTACCGAGCCATGCTCGCAGAGGCAGACTGCTTCGAGGACCCGGAGGCCAAGCGCGTTAACGACGGCCCCTTTGCGCCCAGCGAGAGGCACCCGCTGTGGGCCCTGCAGTCCTTTCTGTTGCTGTCTGTCCTCGGCTGCCGAATGTCCGAGCTGTGGCGTTTTAGCGAATTTGGCCCGGTGGAGGACGATCAGTATATAACGTTTACGGAGATCGGCCGCAAAAAGCACGTCCTGCAGCACCGGGCGGCGAAGAAGGGAGCAGACCCCCGAAGGGACCCGGACGACCAGAGTGATTACCAAGACTCTATCTACGTCGGCAAGCCCATTGCTCTGCCCACGGCCTCCTCGGCCGGGGTGCTGAGAATCTACCGGCACCTGATCTTTGGATTGAAAACCACTTTAAGCACAGAGCCAAGATGCCCCGGGGCTAGCATGCTGCTCAAGGGCGACAGGCCCAAGTCGGACTACTTGAGCTGGACGACGCACCGCGCAGAGATACTAGCCCAAGAGGACGACCAGCCCATTGCCATGCCACCGACCAAGAAGATGAAGCATAGCACGTTGCCATGGATGAAAAGCTTGGTGAACGCGGGCAACAAGAAGAACACTGACCGGCCCAGCCAAGTGATGCCCAACACGGAAGTGAGCGCGGCCGTGAGAGGCGGAGGCTTTAAAAACACGTTCCATGACCTAACACGCCTCTTTCAGGAGCGCTCCAAGAGCGAATTCCTCATTTCTCATCCTCACCTGCTGCGCGCTATTTACGCTAACGTGGCCTGGGAGCTCTACGGCAACCATTCGCTCGTGGCCCGGCCGGTGTTTCTTAGCCGGGTTCTGGGTCATTCACTCGAGTACGAAAGCAAAGAAGAAGCGCTCGGCAATCTCAAGACGCAGGTATGCTTGTAATGTCTGCACTTTGTCTTTTACTAAGATGTTTCTTTTTGGCGTTGGCAGCTTTTTTATGACAAGGTCAAGGTAGTGAGCAGGGCCGTGCCGTCCCTGTCGGAGCCGGACTTGCTCAGGATTGTGCAAGCCATTGTGGACCAGGGCGAAAGGCTGGCCTCGGACTACGCACGGTCCTGGGCGAGCTCAAGTACGTGATCCCGCCCACGCTTAAACAGCTGCCCCGCGAGACCAAAGTCGAACGGTTACGCCGGCAGGCCGTGGAATTTTTCGCGGCACATTTGCAGCACACGGCCAACGAACTGCGCCGGCCCAGTTTTTGGCGCGGAACGCTCGATTCCATTTTTTCCGTGAAGGCTTCTTACCGTTTCGCTAGTCATGCCGCTGCGGCCCTTGATACGGCTGATCCTACACCAGCCGCTCGGATCACGCGGTTTATACAATTGTGCTAAGAGTTTCAAGAATTAAAAAGCTCAGAACTCGACTTTTACTGAAAGTCGAAAGTGAAAAGAAGCAAGCAGATGAGCCACGCCAAACCATGCCGAGAAACCGGGGACGGGAGAATTTCGCTGATCGATTTTGCCGGGAAAACGTTTCCCTTTTTGACTCCTAGCCGTTGCGCGGAACGAATTCGTAGGCACCTTGTTCTGCACCCCTATCGCGTAACCAACGGTCACATTTCGAAATTCAAATTCCCGAAACAACGCGGCCAGCGCGCGGGCACGTGGGTCTGTACACCAGAAGTGGCGGCCGAAGTGGTGGCGCAATTCGCGACTGACTGGGGCTCACGACGACGGGCACCGGCCAGGGTCAGTGACCAGCCCTTGTACCAAGCGTCGCCGCTGTCGTGAGCGATCTGGAGGGCGTCCGCGACGGATTTACAGTTCTTGGACAGCTCGCTCCAGACACAACAAGCGTTCTCGAGCCTGGACTGGACGAGACAGTTGGTGCAGTTGCCGTTACCGAAGAACAGACAGTGCCTCCTTTCGAGCTCCTGACCCCTGTGCTGACTTACGAAGAGCAAGACGGGCAGGAAGAAAATGAACTTGGCAGTTTCCCAGAGCATTTCGCTTTTTAATTAAAAAGATTGGTAGAAGAAGATTTAAAAATCCGTAATGTACAGCGCCTTGTTGAAACGAGGCAGAAAACGGGCCGCCGTCTCTTCGGCTCCGGCCAGCCACAGGTAACTGGTCCACTTGCCGGCTTCCACCACCGGCCAGCCCGCGTCCTCATATGCTTGCCGGAAGCGGTAGGCCGATATATAGGCCACGGCTATGACTGGTTCGCGGGTGGTCTTGGGCACAGGGAAAGATGTGCGGCCCATGCGTCTGCACGCGGCAAAGGGCGTGATTAGCCTGTGGCGGTTGTGATGCACAAAGCAGTAGTTGCAGTAGCCTTCGATGGCTTTTTTCTGGACGCAGTCGAAGCAAATGTGCGCACTCTTGCGCGCCACGTCGCTGATGAGGCGCGGCAGCGACTTGGCGTTGAAGTCGAAAGTAGTGTTCAGGAACTTGTGCAAGCCGGCCAGCTCGCCGTTCTGCACCTTGCGCCGTTTCCACCGGCCGCGCGCGAACCGGTCCGTGTGCGTTTTCAGGTATCGGATCGTGTGTGCGACCTCGCCGACACGGAGGTAAGACAGCACTTCCACCAAGAGGTCGGCCGGCAACGCGGCTAGTAGCATTTTTGACCCCTCGTATATATATAAAGGGCCAGAACTTTTGTTTTTTCTTTAAGAGCTGTCGTAACCGTCACCGGGCGGCCCGCCACCTATGACGGGAGGAAGCGGCTTGAGCATGGTGCCGGCGTTCGTATACGCGAGATTGCTCTTGAACGGCGCAGCTTGTAGCTGGTTCTGCTGCGCAAAGCGCTCTGCGCCAACTTCTCGGCGTCTCGGGTTTGCTGATCCAGCTTCTGTAGGATCTCCTTGTCCCGCTGGGCCATGGTCTTCCCGTCCTTTTTCAGACGCTGTCTCGCGCGGTCGCCATAAATCAACATGCGCTGCATCATTTCTCGCTCCTGGCGCGACATGCCCTTGAGCGAAGTCGGCAGCCAGCTCGGCGCGCGGTACGCCAGCTGTTTCAGACGTTCCTGCTTCTGGATGTCCGCGTGGCTCGGCTGCTTGGGCGGGTCAGGCCCTTTGAGGATGACCTCACCATCCGGCAGCGAAGCGGGTGCAAGCCAGGACTTATAGTTCAACTCCAGCCTGTCTAAATGCTCGTGGTAAATCATACACGCGTGTCGTGTCCCGACGTTGCGCTCATCAGTGCATTGCGCGAAGTGCGACAGAAACTCTTTTTTAGGAAAGAGCTGGCCGTAGTTTTCCCATAGATTGTTGAGAGTCCGCTGCACCTTCGAGTTGAACATGATGCAATGTGACGTCTGTTCGCGCATAATCCTATATCACAGCACAATCTTTGCCACGTGCATGTAGAGGCAGAGAGAGAGTGACGGGCTCACGGAGTTGCGCCCAGTCAGGTACTGCACCGCGATGAAAATCGTGATATTCTGACAAAAAACACACACGTTGTTTTACAAAGCAATCAACGCCACGATGACGTACGTAATGTCGGTAAGTTCCAAAAAAGTTCTGCATCCATCGGTCGGTGCTGTCGATGATGCCGACCAGGTCATCAAACACGATGAACGATGGCTCCAGGTACTTGTTCTCCAGGTAGCGCTTCTTGAGGTTTTCCACGTAGTTCTGCAAGATGTCCATCCTGAACCCTTCGTAGATCTTGCAGTGCTGCTCGCTCGCAAAGTGCCACGAAAAACTATTCTTAAACTTCGTGCGAACCATGATCAGGCCGTACTGGAAAGGGTCTTTTTTGCGCGCGCACAGGCTGTACAGGAGCCATTTCAGGAAATGGGTTTTGCCGCGCTCCGATTTGCCCACTAGCACAAACAGCTGCCCCGCCCCCTTTTCGCGCGGGTAGAAAACCTCGATGTTCCGCTTGAACTCGGTCGGCTGTAGCTGTTCTGCCGGCTGCTCCTTCTTCTTCTTCTTCCTGCCCTTGTCTTTCTGTTTGTCGACATATTCAAGTATCTTCTCCTCGATCGTCTTCTCGCCCAGCTGTTGTTCCGGCTCCGGCAGCCGGTCGACCGGGCCTTCGACTGTCTGCATCTTTTTTTAGTAGAGATTGAAAGCAGGATAAATTTTTTTTAATTTTTGTGGTAGTGTTTTACACCAACCAGCACGATGCCCAAGCAGTCCTGGAAAACAAAGCACGCCGGTGCCGCGTTCACTACCGATGCCCCGCTTCCCTACAAACAGAGAGGCACTGGTTACGTGGGTGGTGGGTCAGCCGAAATGGCCGCCCGCACCCGCAGCATCATGAAATACGTGAACCCAGAGCCATCTGCCGTGCTGACCGAAGGCGAACGTCAAATGATGGCGCTTGTACTGAGGCGGCGCGCGCAGGTAGAGGCGGAGGCGGCAGGGCAGAAGAAGTCCGAGTGAGAGGTTTTTTTATATTCTAAAAATTTTACACGTGGAAAAAAAATGAAACGACGCGCCTTTACCACCAGTGCCCGTCTGCCCTTCAAGAAATGTCGCACGGGCTTTGCGGGGGCGTGTCGGCCGAGATGGCGGCCCGCACTCATCACATTATGAGGTACGTGAACCCACAGCTCTCGGCCGCCCTCGACCTAGTGGACGCGCCCCAGGCGGTCAACGTGCCCGTGCCAGCTCGAGAATCGAAACAAGTGACGCGCTTGCTAGAGAAACTGACCAAGGCGCTTGGCTACGACGTTGCTCCGTACGTAATGAACAGGCAGGCCCGCCAGCGCTAGTGACGTCGGCGGCCGTGCCGTCGGCCGTGCCACCCGCACCGCCGCCACCACCGCCGCCACCCCCACCCTCACAACCAAAGCCGCTCAAAATCGTCAAGAACACCTCTGCCCTTAAACCTAAAAAACAAGAGGTTGGTATCGACATGGCCGAGATCGTGGCACGCAGCGGCAAGCTGGCGACCGCCGTGGGCCCCGTCATCACCAAACAAGAAGAGAAGGATCTCCACACGCTGATAGACAGGTACCGACGAGACAAGGACAGCCATGGGGCGCTGTACCACGCCGCGAAGAGGCACGCACTGAGCGAGGACAAGAAGGTGCCGGTCCCGTACGACGAGCAGCTCAGGGCACAACTGGCCGAGTACGAGACTAGAATCCAAGAGCTGCGGTCTGCGGCCAAGAGGCGAAGCCGAAGAAGCCAAGCAGGAAGCGCAAGCAGATAGACACAGTACGAGAAACTAGTACAACAAATCACAAAGTCGCATATAAAAAACTTTTTTTTTTCTTGTCCTGGATTTTTAAAAAGAATGCGCTATGTCAGCGGCGACAGCGAGGCGGCCGGCAGCTGGACGGGCCGGCCCAATGGCAAGTTCTTTGACTCCCGGCCGCTGTCCTTTCAAACAGCAGGGCAACAGCGGTGGCATTTTCGGAAATCTGGCCAAGGCCAAAGCCCTCATGCGCCATGTCAATCTCGATTACTATGACCAGCCTGGTCGATGCCAAGCGTGATCTTAAGCCCGGCGCTTCCTGTCGATAAAGAGAGGCGGCGACAGCGCGGCGCCAAGCCTGGCGTCCTGTCGAAAAGAGAGGCAGTGGCGCGGCGCCAAAGCCGACGGTGCCGAAGGAGGCGGAACGTTGCCGACTAGGCACGAAAGGGCGCGGAAAAAAAAAAATTCACGCGCCGAGGCATGCAGTTGCCGGAGAGACAACGACCGAGGGACATCTTCATGGCGGACGCGCCGCCGCAGCGGACGCGAAAGAGGCCGGAACCGGAGGCGCACGAAGGAAACAGCTGCAGGTGGCCCCGCCCAAGTCGGTTGAGAAGCCCGGCCACCAAAATCCAGCCGAATACAAACGACTGGAATTCGAAAGAAAGGAACTAGGTCAGCGAAGACAGAATAACGAAGAACAGAGAAAGATAGACATGGCAAAGTTTGAACACCAAAAACGAGTGGCATACGAAGACCTCAAGCAGAAGGAACACGAGCAAAAAATGAAGCTTGAAACGCTGAGGCTGGAGGCGCGAAACAAGCAGCAGAGAAAAACCTCGAGGTCGCGAGCGCCGCAACAGAAGTAAAGACTTTCTGCCCAGCTAAGCGCGCAAATAGAAGCATCCGTGCAGCAGCTGAACGACATCGGAAGACAGATCGCGTACTACCAACAAACATGGCACAGATAACGGCGGGTGGAGAGGTTACCGCCAACCGGATTGAACAGGACAAGAAGGAAGACCTTGGCAGTCACGGGTGCCAGAAAGATGCCTTGCTGCTGACCGACACGGCCGCTGCCAACAACGAGGCGCAGCTCCAAGTCGGGCCGGATCCAGAAACAGCGCGAACAGCCAGCTGGCCATCGGGGCGGCCGAGGACTGGCGCCAGGGTCGCGGGGTGAGAGCAGGGCGCAGTGCTCGGGACACAGGCGCGGGTAGGTGATATCCAGCGCCAGGCCCTGTTAACACAAGGCCGAGCGACCGACCAGCGACAACGGTCCAACAGGCACAACAGAACGCGGAGGCGCCAAGCTGTACATCGGCAGCCAGCAATCCTCTGCCAAACAGGTCCAGGCCATGCGAAAACACCATCAGAGACTCTTGTTCAGATGTGGAAGGAGGACAGAAGGGACAGGCCGCGTCCAAATGCAGACATCGCGTTTGCCTTGACCGCGGCGACCAAACTGGAAGCACCAGCCCCTGGCGATAGAGAGCGGCGGCGTACTTACGCGCACTCCAGCGGGGCCAGCAGCAGCAGCAGCAGCAGCAGCTCGGCCAGACACGCCGCCGCAAGTTTGCTCGGTTTCGAGATGGAAAAAGATGATGGAGACCATCGACAAGCTCTCAAAAGAAGACGAATACTACCGACTTGACGGCGGCGCCGAGACGTACGTGGCCGGCCTCGAATTTCTGTCTCAAGAACGCGGTCGAGTGAGGACGGATTTACCAGCGTCGCGCAACAAGTAGTGCGCAAGCTGAGCGGCAAAGACGGTTACTCGCGGAGAACGTGCGTGAGCAGCTCCAGTCTATTCTGAAACAACTGAAGCGAACGAGAGCCAACGACTTCGAAAACCCGGGCGATGAAGTCGACGACGGCGATCGGCATGG
This sequence comes from Paulinella micropora, assembly GCA_019918135.1. NCBI lineage: Eukaryota > Cercozoa > Imbricatea > Euglyphida > Paulinellidae > Paulinella > Paulinella micropora. The sequence continues at coordinate 5,887 of WBZZ01002538.1, read as the reverse complement.
ACGACGGCTGGCCGCCCGCCGAAGAAGAAGAAAAAAAGAAGAGAAGGAGAGGACAGCCCGATGGTATCGGAGCCGGAAAAAAGTACCGTTCCGCTCTACAACACAGGCCCTTGTCAGCATCCCCGCGCCAGCATCAACAATACCAGTAACATCGAGCAGGTCAGCGCGCTGGCTAAGAATACGTCAGCAGCGATGAAGGCTGCTGCCACGCCAAGGAGGCCGTTGCGGGCATGAACACGCAGCTACTGCACACAGACGCGTCGGCTACGCCCAAAGGAAAAGCGTTTGTCGACGAGGTCAATAAACTCATCGGGTACCCTGCCAGGATGCTCGTCGAGTACAAGAAGGCAGGCACCGAAGAAGAGAAGAACAAGGCGGCCTTGCTTCTCTACGACAAGCTGGAGGACAAGACGCGCCTTCTTCCTCCGCCCAAAACAGCAACCAGCTCGTGTTGGCTAGCGATCGTGGTCTCAATTACAAGCTGCTACACCAGCTCATTACAACGACACCGCCACAGGACGTCCCTGTTGTCGCGCAGATGGTCGTTGCCCCTTATGTCCAGGAATATCTCAAACACCCGGACAGGAAGGATGCACTTCACGCACAGTTAACAGAGCGGTATAGTCTCCTCTCGAAGATGGCAGTAACCAGAACCTGGAAGTCTTCGGAAAGAACCTGGCGCTGATCATGAGGACCGCGGGCGTGACAGCTGTGCCCGACCGCGTCGGGGCTCTCAAGCAGCTAAGGCAGGTACGAGACGTAGTCTAGAAAACGTCGGTTCCGCGCCGGCGTCGTCAAATAACACGAATACTGTGAAGGCTATCGAAGAGGGGAAGGCCACGAGCGTAAAAGATAGCGGCAAAAAGGGCAGGCTCAAGCTAAAACACAAAAAACCAAAAGTTGATAATCAACTGATCACACCGTGGATAAAAAAGAACATGCAGCACCTGGCCTTCTTCGACCCGACCTTGGCCTGGCCTGGGCAAAGTCAACGAGACACAGGCGCGCGTCGCATCGAAAAAGCGCAAGGATCGCGAGGACGCCGAAAAAAAGGCGATCGAAGTTCTGCAGACTACCGTGGCCGAAGCGCCCATCGAGAAAGTCTTCAAGCAGCCGGCCATTCCTGATGCCATTTTTGGAAGTGACGCCTGAACAGCCGCCCGTTGCGAGCAGCAGCTGATCGGCGGCGGCAAGTAATTAAAAAATTTTTTCTTGTCGGTGATTTTATATACTACCATGAGCAACCGAGGCCCTACCGTGCCCCTAGTCAACACCGGCGAGGAAAAGGCGCCGCCGCCCAGGCCAACCAGGTCGAGCATGGTACCGAGACCCGGCCGGTCATCCAGACCGACTCGCTCGCTACCAGCTCGATCATCTACTCGGCCCTGAAGGAGTGAGTCGACACGGCGGAGGGCAAGACCTCAAAAACATGCAGAAGGTGGCCCAGCGCCTGTCGCAGAACTCGCTGGCCCTTGGTACAAAGGAGCGGTTTTGCTCGTCGGTACACCGGCGAGATCGAGGACGTGTACGGAGTCTTTTGAAAAGAACTGCTGCTGCCGGCGAAGCCACGAATGGGGAGCAAACAACGAACATGCTGCCGTGGCTGACGGAAATCAGAAGAACGTACGGGAACAACTGGGAGGGCTGCATGCAGGTTTCGGCGTTCGTGGAACAGTACCAAGGCGGCCAAGATCAGAGACCAGCAGTGGGCGGCTATCCCCGCGGTGTCTAAGCTCGACGCCAGAACGGCTCGTGCGCGGCTGGAACTATCCACAAGCTGGAGACGCCAGGCTCTTGGATAAAGAAAAATTTTAATCTTGCGGCCGTAAGAGCAAGAGCAGATGACCGATCCGTTTGCTAACCTCGAGCCGCCTACCGCTGAACTCTCCCTCCTCCTCCCTCCGCCGCCGTCGAGGCAAACAGCCGCGGCCAAGCGACGCAGGACGGCCGCTCCGTCTCAAGCGAGCCTGGCACGGCGCCTGGCCGCGCCATCGTCGTCAGCGGCCGGAAGACCCAGTGCTGCGCGATGACCCGAACTACAGGCTCTGTGCGCTTATGGCCGCAGCGCCTTAATTGGACCAAGCTCAAAAAAGCGCACATCAACTGTGACCCGAAAGCCCTGCGCAGGCTGCCCAGACAGAAGCTGCCGCTGTTGTTGGACGAAGTCGAGGAAGTGCTGGAAGGCGAACTGTCTGGCGAGCTGGCGATGCCGTGCTCAAGCAAGGGCTCGTCTGCCTCGAAAACTGGTAGCAAACCGGTCGCGTTACCAAATCTCGGGCACGACCGAGGCCTGCTTTACAAATGACAGGTGGTGTTTCTTGCTAGAAAGAGCCAAGCTGCGCGCGGGCATCGGGCTGCAGCGCCTGGACCCTATGACAGAACTAGCTCTGTTGACGGCGCAGACTGCCGCCATCACTCACGCCAAGAACGATGTTTGTAGCACAGCCAGCTAGCCAAGCTACAAATCTGGACGCCCCGCGCCCGAGAAGAGAAGACATTAAAAAAAATTTTATTTTGTTGTGCGCCAATTAAACATCCTCCGGAAAAGAAAATGACCGAAATGGTGAGCGACCTGTTTTCTCTTGAAAACTTTGCTCGGTCCGGCACGGCGCCGCGTTTGCCTACGTGGCCGCCCCGGTCGTGATCCCCGGCAACACTTATTTCAGCCTCTCGGCTGTCCCCGGCTTGAGCGGCGTCGTCGTCGAAAAGAGCAAGGGGCTGCGGTAGTGGCTTTCTTGACTGCCACTGCGATCGATTTAATCCAGTCGCGCGTGCTGAACCGCACGAAAGAAGGCAGGCTAGCCGCTTACCCTTCCCTCGCGGCACGTGGCCGGAGGCCTGCTGTTTGCTATGCTGCCCAAGCTCATGGGCAGTGGCCAGTTTGGGCTAGTAGGCGACGGAGACGCTGCCAAGCAGCTGTTTTGATCGGCGCGCTGTCTGAAGTCTTTTCGCAATATTTCTACGAAAATTACCTGAACCCCGCGGCCCGGCACTACCGCTTCTAAAACAAAAAAAGAATCTTGTGTAGCTAGTCTAGAGTGAACAATGCCAGTGGAAGAAGCTCTGCTGGCCTGGGCCTGATCGTTACAGCCGCTATCATCGTGGTCACCTGCTGCAAACGACTCTTTCGTCTCAAGATCTCGTGCGACCTCGACAAGCCGCTGCCCACACACTACGTGACGCTCGATGACATCCTCCGGCGGCCTTACCAAGCGCCAAGCGCTGCAGAAGCTCTTTGCGGACCTGGAGACTGTGCTGGACAACTGGGGGCTGCTGTCCAGGCGAGAGCAAGGACCTGCGGATGCAGTGGAACTTAGGTCTTGAGCAGCAAGTTGCGACCGTTGAAAAGTTCTTTTTGCCTGCCTACAAGGACGGCAAGCTCGCCGCGTACGTCCAGAGCGAAGCTGGCATCTGGTTTGAGCTGGCCGCCAAGACTCGTGCTCCGACTGCCGCCCTGCAACAGCTGCAGCAAAGATTTCTGGCCAAGCAAAGTCTGGCCAAGGACGCTCAGTTCCTGGGACAAATTACGCAAGTCATGGAACGCATCTGCCAAGTCATTGTCTTTTAAATAAAAAAAATTTAATTTTCGTGACTCAAAGTTTAAATAAGAAAGATGGGCAAGCGCGCGAGAAAGGCACGAGCGGCACACGGCAAGAAGGCCGCCGCAAGGACGCCCGGCCGCCACGAACAGCGCATAGGGCGCAGAAAGGAGGAGAGAAGGGAACGACTCGCGAAGGGCCTGCGGCAGTTTGGCAGCACTCTTAAGGGCATAGGCACTTTTTCGGCAAGCAGATCGACAAGGTGACCACATCCCGAAAGAAGCGATGGACACCACCAAGCAGCTGGCGACAACGCCGAGGGCAGCCTCAAGTCCATGGCGCTGCCTTTGGCGGTCGGCGCCGCGGCGATCGGGGCCGTGATGATCCTGAAAAAATAAAAAAAATCTTCTTTGTCCTTAATATTGTAAACGATGTCTTCCGCCACCGTCGTCGTGCCCCCTGCTAGCAAGCAGCAAAAATCGCCCGGCAAGAGGCGCGCAACGGCCAGGAGATCTGATTGATCCCGAGCACGCCCGCGCGATCAATGCCGCCCTTGCTGGACGCAGACGGTCATGGCGCCCCCGCCGCGACCTCGGCGCTGAGCAACACTGCTTTTTTTAGCTTTATCCTCGAGAAAACAACCAGTCCGGCGCGATCCATGACGACCCTGCGTTTCAAGATCACGTTCACGACCAGCGGCAGCCAGCCGACCGACTCGCGGTTTGCCTACCACTCAGTGGTTCGAGCGTTGAGTACATCGACCGCCTGACGGGCACCGAAATTGCGCGGTACCACGGCGACATGATGCACTTGATACTCAATACGCTGCGCAAGAGGCCATCGACCAGATTGCCGACATGGTCAACATGGACCCCAAGACGGGCAAGGTCAGCGGCCGCCAGTGGAGAACAACGACGAGCAGTACTTTACTTGCCTGGTTCACACTTGGCTGAACGGCATGGATTTGGACCTAGCACGCTGCGTGGCGATCGAAATCCGGTTCTATCCCAGAGGTTCGATCTTCGTGGCGGCCCAGTCGGCAGTCAACGGCCAGTCCGCGCCCGCCGTGCCTTGCACTGCCAGCTTGAGCGAGATCCGCTTCATCACGGGCTGCACGCAGCTGCCGAACGGATGCGCCTGGGCAGGAGCCCGCAGAAGGGCAAGGTCGCCGAGCAGAAATACATCGACTTTGTGCAGTACACGGCCTACGCCCAGCGCATCAAGCCCTCCGACCGGTTGGCGATTGACCTGGACCAATTCTCGCACCACTCCGGTGGTCTGTTTGTCTTCATCCGCAAATCAGGCGACCAGACCTCGTACGGAGACGCCACGACCTACTACCCGCAGTACACATACGACACACGGGCGTTGATGACCTACGACTTGTGGGCGATGCGACGACAATCGACCTTGAAGACGTGCACGGCAGATCGCAGATGGGCGAAGGACCCCGATCGACGAGCGCTTTTTCCGCGAGGAAACGATGGGCCAGCTAGTGCGCAGCTCCTACCTGAAGTCCAACGGCGTGTACCTGATCCCGTTTTCAGCAACGACCCCAAGGCCATGTTGACGGTGTGATGGACGGCTACAAGACCTTTGTCGGCAACCGCGAGCGCCTGGTGATCAACACCGGCCCCGCGCCGCGCGCCACGGCCATCACGCACAAGTACGGGCCCTTCTACGCCAACGGCGCGACCTTTGCCGCTTCCGACACCAACCGCTGATCGTGGACTTCAAGGGCGTGACGGTGGCTGTCCTCGATATCGACTCCGGCCTTACTTTGCCAGAATTACCGACCGGCGCTACACTTCGCCCGCCACGGCCGCGCTGACGAACCTCAACACCGTGCTGGCTAGCTCGAGCTGGCTGCGCTCGTGCGGTGTCAAGATCAAGTTCAGCAACACACGAGCTGGCGCGTCCAACACGGTCGACTGGGAGGCCAATGCGGCGATGGAGTACACCGCGTCCGTCACGGACCTGAACGACCAGCCCATCATCTGGTCCCGCGGCGACGTTCACCAGCTGAAGCTGAAGTTCCAGCAGGCGCCTGACGACACAGGGCCCGCTTACAACGCCCAAGAAGAGATGGTTGTCACCGCCGTCGTGTCGGGCAAACGAGGTGTCATTGACGGCTTGTATGATGTTACGATCTACAGCGCCTATTTCAAGTTCATTCACGAAAGTAACGGTAGCCTGGAGGTGGCCTCGGTTTAGAATTTTAGATTATAACGTTACGTTTTTATTAAAAAAAGAATCTTCTTGTTGCTCTATTATAACAAAGGCCCGAAAGCCAGAGAAAGATGTCTTCCAACTGTGCTTCTTGTGGACACGCCACCGCTGCTGCTCCC
>WBZZ01002537.1:0-53564 GCA_019918135.1 Paulinella micropora | reverse complement strand
CCCGTCTGTTCATGATTCATCAACCATAACAGGTTATGATAATCAGTTCTGACAGTAAATTGAGGTCCTCCCCACAAATACTCTCTGAGCCTCTTGAGGGCCCATACTACCGCCAACGCCTCTCTTTGCCTTGTGCAATAGTTTCTCTCCGCCGCACACAACTTCCTACTAATAAACATGATTGGGCGTAATTTCTTCTCCTCATCCTCTTGTTGTAATACAGCCCCAATCGCAAACTTAGATGCGTCTGTATCGACTACGAATTGTTTTGTAAAGTCGGGCATCGTTAACACCAGTCCTCCGTCTTTCGGGTCTTTGTAAATGAGATCTTTGAGCGCATGAAACGCTTGCAAAGCCTCTTCGTCCCACTTCTCAAAGTCTCCAAAATCTATCATTTTCTCAAACTTAGCCCGTGTTGCACCCCAATCGGGTATAAACTGGCTATAGTATTGCGCCATCGCAAGGAATGAGTGCAATTCAGTGCGGTTCTTCGGTATCGGTCGATTCATAATCTCCTCCCTCTTCTCTTTGGATATCGAGACTCGATTATGGGAGATCTCGTACCCTAAGTATGTCACACTCGTCTTGGCAAGTTGACACTTCTTTAGATTGCACTTCAGGCCAAAAGATCCGATGCGCCTGAATATATCGGACAAATGATCGATATGCTCCTCCATTGTGTTAGAGTATACGATAATGTCATCGATATAGCAAAATGCATATTCTCCCGCCTTCTGTCCCCGCCTTCTCATAAAGCCACAGTCAGACAAATCATTGTACTGACTGCTCAACATCTTCTGCATCGCCTTCTGGAAAAGTCCTGGGGCTTGCTTGAGGCCCATCGGAAGCACTTTCTATTGATATATTTCCATACCCACCACAAACGCCGTCAGCCATCTGGACTTTTCCTCCAGTGGTATCTGCCAGAAGCCATTCTTAAGGTCAATGACCGAATAGAATTTTGCATTCCGCAGTACTCTCCTTCCTTCTTCTAATGTCGGGAGAGGATTTCTCTCTTCCTCCAGCACCTTGTTAACACGAGCATAGTTAACTGTCAGGCGCCATTCTCCTCCTGGCTTCGGCACTATTCTCGGTTGTGAGACTATTGAGGATGTTGATCTCTCAATAAAGTCCTCATTGAGCAGCTGTCTTGCTAGCTCCTCCGCTATCTTCGCCTCATGTATACTCAAATTCGCCCTTCGTGGTGCCGGTGACGGCTCCGCACCCGGTATTTTGTAAATAACCGCAGTGAAATCTTCAGGCTTGACACCACCTGCATGTGGAGGGTCAAAAATTTCCTTGTTCGCCTCTAATTTGGCTTTTAAAAGCTCCTTCTCCTTCTCCGTGCCTACTCCTTCTTCCAATATTTTCCGCGCCGCCTCTTGAAAATCTTCATCAGACATCTGCTTATGCTGCTTGAGGGGTTCTCTGTCCTCCTCCAAGCCTAAGTCCTCTTCCGAGACATCATCTAGGCCCGTCTTTTCATACGTGACCGTGTCCGGCTCATCATCTTTACCGAGCTCCACCAGCATGTCAATGAGTCTCGCGTATTGCAAAGGAGCTTTACGGGTGTAAAACCATCAAAGCATGTGAATGCTTGCGGTATCAGTTTCAACTTGTCGAGGTCTCTGAGCTTCCGCTTGTATGCACTGCTCTGCTCACGAGTTCCCATACGACAAGCCACCACTAGCTGTTGCTTCGAGAGGGTACCGGTATAGGATGATCAATAAGCCGGTCCCTTATTTCCTGCGCCCATATCGCCTTCTCATTATATGGCAGGATAATAGTATACGGCTTATTATTTTCGAATAAAGTCCGTAAGCATTTCTTCACTTCAGACAGTGAACGCGGCCACGTGGGCTCGTCACCCCAGAAATCAGTAATAAAACTTTTAATAGTTTCTGGTGGAGTATCCGGGATTCGCCCCGTTCTCCTTGGTACAAACGCCTCCCTTTTTTCTTCTCCTACTTTCGCATGGAAACAGTATCCGTTAGTAATATGGACATCTGTTCCTACTCCTTCCGCGAATCTCGCCAACGACGGGCTTCTTTGTGCGACACATATAATCTCCTCCTTTCGCTTCTCGATTAAGTCATCAATAGACTTTTTGTCCCAATGGCATGTCGGAACTGTGACAGTGCACACTTGGGATTCCCAATTGTCGGTCCAGGACAGTTCATCCGGTCTTACGACATGGGGGTGAACGTACACCTCAAGTGCCTCATGTGCGATGGCCATCTTTTTGTGATCCGTAGCTAGACTCAGCTCATAAGCCTCATAAGAGTCAATAGCGTTGAAGGGATCAATATCGTTCTCTTCTCCTCTTTTTACTCCATATATCACTCGCCGTGCGGCGCAATCAATCACAGCCCCCATCGTAGCCAATTGGTCATACGATAGTAATATTGACCCGTGGTAACCGGGGACGACATAGAGGTCATACGGTATACTCGTGCGGATTTCAATTTAAAGGTCAGTGTGATGATTCCCGTGATATCCGTCCGGCTGCTCACTCCTTTGAGAGTGCCCGTTGACTTTTTCATATTTCCGTCCACCCAGTCCCGGTATCGATTAAAAAACTTCCGGCCGACAATATTAATATTCGCCATCGTATCATTACCAACTTTTAATATTGTCTTCAATGTTTCACAATAAAGTTCCGTATAACACAAAGCATCGGGCCTGTGTATATAGGCTGCGAGAACAAGAACTTTACGTTCCAAATTTTGGAGTCTTGTCTCTAAGTTTTTCAACTCCTCCTTCTTCTCCTCCTGCTTCACCTCATTAACATTTTTATTATTCTGCGGTACTGGTGCGTTTACTATTTGAGCGACATTGTCTTGTGGTACTTGAGTACACACATTGTCTTTTTGCTCGCCACCCGCCGCGACCGTAGACATTGAGTCTGTTCGTGGTTGTTTGCTTGGCCGAGGCGATACGTCTGCCATTGGCCTCCTCGCCTCCATCGCAAGTCTCGCCTTCCTATTTGCATCAGTTATCATTGGTAACCGTGCTGTATGAACGGGTATGAGACTATCTTGGGGCTGCAGTCTCTGTGTACCCACATCTTTGTTTTCACATAGAGGAAGCGTTGGCCCAGTCTGCACAACAGCATTAGAAAGCACTGTGACTTTAGGGTTAAACTTCACAGTCTTCTCCTTCCTCTCTTCTTCCCCCTCCAGTCATTCCACCACCTCGAAACGATTACCTTGAGTAGTGTCCGGGTAGGATGACGTATCGGTCTCCGAGGCAGTGTTGTAGGCCTGAGCTCGACCGAAATTCGGGTTGGAGCTTGCCCACGAGCCTCCTCCTCCTCTGGGTGGGGGGGCTGGAGCTCGAACAGCTCTCCCTCCATAAGGGGTATATCCCCGACCTCCTCCTCTTCCTCTCTGAGGGGTTCCCTGCCACCTCGAGGCTCCTCTCCATGTTCCTCGTCCTCGTCCTCCTCCTCCTCCTCCTCCTCCTCCTGCTCCTGCTCCTGCTCCTCCTTCTCGTCCTCTTTGAGAGGCCTTTAAGTTCTTTTGTCTCTCCCTTTCCTCCTTCTTCTCCTTCATCCTCTTCATGTAGGTAACGATTGCCTCTCGTAACTCCTCATCATCACACATATTGACATACCAACCTTCGTTCACAGCGGCAATCTGAAGCATATTGAAAAGGCCCGGTTCCTTGCCTTCCGTCCTGCTCAGAAAATTTGCCCTTGCTGTTGGGTTCTGCCTATCATGATTGAAAGAGCAGTCTCTGTTCTCCATCTGTGCCTTACACTGCAAGCCCGCGAACCACCTCCAACATGCGGTCTTCAGGTCTGGCTCTCTCTGTCTCTTCCAACCGGCAACTCTGTTTGTGTACGTGGCTTGTGCGCCAACGGGTACACCGCCTGCCTGTGCCGTATGTGCCTCCGTGAGCGAGTCCATGTTTGAGCATGCACTCATCACTTCTTGAAACAGTGCTGACGGAGCAACGCTTTGAACCGTATTTTCGAACACGTGTGTCTCGAGGAAGTTCTTGGACTTCACTGAGCTAAACGTCGAGCATTGTTGTATGAGCTGACTAAGCTTACTCGGGTTAACTGTGTGTAACGCCGAAAAGAAATAGAGGATGATCGACTTGCGGCCATAGAATAGCCCATAGGAGGAAACTACCTCCGTAAGGGTCGCCGCCAAGCCAACAGCACTCCTCAAACTCATCGCCACTGTCTCAAAGATTTCAAATCCTATGAGAGTACCAGTGCAGAGATGCTGGTATCCATGAGATTGAAAATATGAAATGAGTGTGGCCACCGCCAGTTCACACTGAGCGTCTAGGCCTGTTGCATTGTTTCTCTTAATCTCCTCCTTCTTTCTCAAAAACTTGTACTGTGTCAGATCGAATCCCTCCGAGACTAGAGATTGGTCAAAGACAGTAACAAGGGCCTCGTATTCCTGCGTTTCGTCGCAAGGAAAAGCCTTCATGCAGGCATTGATCTCTTTGAGCTTGCTCAAAAGCGAAGCATCAGAGTCTTTGTCTGAGCTCGTCTTGGCATATAGCATGAGACTTGCCACTCCTCCTTTCTTCCCCTTGAAGGCATTTATGATGTTCTGTCTGTCCTTCTTCTCCGTGTTTGTGACCACCACCGTAGTTGAGCCCGAGGGTGCAGGGGCTGGTGGGGCAGGAGCTGGTGGGGTCAAATATGTCGGAGGGTGTGTCTTTGCACCACTCACTTTTGCTTTCATTCTTTCCAGTCTCATCGTCTTCTCGAACTCCTCATTCTCTTTCGCCTTCTTCTTCTCAGATATCACCAGCTTTTGAGCATGAGTGATAAAGGCCACCAATTCAGAAGCAGATCTGAGAAAATTATATTTCTCCACATATTGGTCAACACCTGCTTTGTTGGCGACCGGTGGTGCGTTACTAAGTGATTTAAGGACAGAGTGATCCTTGGTAGAAATCCATCTCTTCCATGCCTCCTTGTGCAGTAACGCACCCATCAACAGTCTGATCTTGGTCAGAACTCTGTCGGTCTTCTCTAACTCATCAATCACAGGATGAGTTTCTCCTGCTGCCTTAATGCTTTTTTCCATCTCTGCCTTCCCCTCCTCCAAGGCCTTTATTTCCATTGTAAAAAAAATGAAATATGCCACTCGAGTTTTTCGAACCCAGATTGGTCTTCATTTTTGTTACATCGACTGCCTCCTGACCAGTCGCGAGGAATCTGGCCGTTGCTCTTGGGTTTGTGTACTGGAGGTAACCCTCACATCGTGGGCCGTATGTACGTTCCCAAATCAGGGTTTGAGTGTACACCCCAAAGATAGCATCGAGTAATTCAAGGTGGGTGTGTGTGTCCCCAAACTTGATATGCTGTATCTTCTTTCTCTCTTCTGGATCAGAGACCAGTTTGCCGAGGAGCTGTGCTGTGTTTGATAATAGGATATAGACATCCTTTTTAGCACGACTTTTCTCTCTTCTTTGATCCTGAGGGATCCACACATAGGTATCATTCTCTCCCCCCATCTTGTTATCAAACTCTTTTTTAGTGAGGTCATAGTGGTCTTGCACCCACTGTTGTTCCTCCACTGTGATCTCCTCTCCATCACTATGAATCAAGTCGATCATTTTTCGTCCTCCTCCTCCCGTGTAGGCAGGTGGTAAGGGATTACCATATGCTCCTCCTCCTCCCGTCTCTTCTTGTTCAAATCCTCCATCTTCGTCTCCTCCATATCTTCCTTCATCATCCCAGCCCTCTTCTACTCCTCCTCCTACTCCTTCATCTCCTCCTCCTCCTTCATTCAATCCTCCTCCTCCTCCTTCATTCAATCCTCTTCCTCCTCCTCCTCCTGCTTCTTCTTCTTCTCTTCTTTGATCTGCCTCCAAGAATTCACTCACTTCGGCGATCTCTGTCGACATGATGTCGTAGTAGTGATCAACAGGAGGACAGTGTCAGCTCCTATGTTTGGTTTTTGTTCGTTTGTGTTCTGTTCCTCCTTCAGTCGATTGACTAGTGAAGAGAGAAACTAATAGAGAGGGTAGGATAAGATTCCCTGTCCTCTATGAAACACTGTTTGTATGTTTTGTTTTTGTTTGAGAAAAATAGTCTTTGAGACTTTCTCCGATTTCTTGTTCTCCTTACTCAGATTACTTTCTCCTCCTTCTTTTCTATATTGTATCTAGTATGAGGCACTTGGACCTACACACAGATAGTAATAGAGAAGCTAGAGATGCTCTCCTTGAGAAGTCGACAGTCGGTCGGATAGGTTCTCAGACCTACCTTTAGAAAACGATCAGAGATTTGCAAAAATACTCTGACGTATGTGTGAGATAATGCAAATAAATGCACAAACTAGAAGGGTAAAGTGTTGTGCTCCTGTCCCTATGCTTGTTTGTGTTTTGTGTGTGTTCCTTCACTCTTCTGTCCACCTCCTTCTTCTTGGTCTCTGTGTGAGAACAGCAAGAACGACAGAGAGTTTGTATCTGATGTCTCCTTGTGAGCACACAGATACTGATTGGGCTAGAGGGTACGAGACACCTGCTTGAGACCAATCAAATTATTTGTTTTGTGAAAGAGTTATGATGGAGCTGTGTTGGAGTATTTGTTTTCGTCTGACGTCCCCGTGTGAGACAGGTCAGTGAAAATTCACTCTGTTGCCTGTGTGGCAAAGCAGAAAGAAATCACCCTAGTGATGTGGACTCCAAATGTAATGCCCCCAACGATAGCTCGTAAAAAGTCGGTAATACAACCACAGTCCTCAAGAATGAGAATGATGTCTCGTTATATTAGCTCAGTGAAGCCAAAAAGGAAAACGGCAACAGACCAGGAATAAAATGGCATCAGGTCCAATCCGGACAAATAATACTGAAAAACAAGCTGGTGCACCTGTCACCAGGAAAAGGTATTTTTTACCGGCTATCCGGGGGGTGATGCCTACACTATCAATTGACAGATATGAGTCGATCGCAAATAAACAGAAATTAGAAGTATATGCACTGAATGAAACCATGGCATATAAAGTATAATCATCATGCAACATTTATAAAAATGAAGTGACAGGGGAATTACCATCCCGGTATGCATTGTCTGGTTCCCTGCAATGTTGACAAAACATAAAACATCAAATGAGCGTAAATTTTGTGTTAAATCCGCAACCCCGTGATAAACACGTCTGCACACGCCAGTACAATCTCATACAATGAGAAACTCACGGAAATGGTAATGGTGCAGAGTGACGTGATGGCACGGAGGGCTTCGCATTACCGCCCGCATGAAGCGCTGCAGTTTTGCTCTGTCTACCGGAGATGGATAGCATAAAAGCAAAAACGCACATATATGATGCACATACAATAATAGATCATTAAAACTGGTATAATTAATTGATATACTGCCTAACAAGTATGACATATATATCACATACATTACAGATAAAGATCATGTCAATATCAACGGTAGCAATTGACATATCGATAGCGATTCACACAAATCAGCTACAGGACAGCAAGCAGACATGGTGGGCCATCGTTGGCCTACAAATGCAGTTATGAGTATGCCGGTTCCCTGCCTGAAGCACCTGCTTGTAATATGTATATAGTCATAGCATATAGATAAACATGTAACCAAGGAACAACTTATGACAACATATGAAATAGTTCTGCGTTGAACGCGCAACATTACCAACAGTACATCAGAAAACATCAACATGAAGGTAATAACATTAAGGTTGTATCCTAACAATCTGTTCGCACACACCTCGACGTACATTCATAACACATATGCCCAGCTTGCTTGCAGCAGTAGCATTTTAGTTCAGAATCTTTCGTCGTCGAAACTGTACTGAACACTACCTGCTTACCTCTCTGGGGTGTTATTACTTCCCTGTACAGTTTTTCGTTGTTGTGTTCTTGTGCGACCTGTACTATCTTTAGGGTTAGCTGTTTCCAGTCCCATCTGCGATCCATGTACTGCCATGTAGTATATAGAGTTGACATGGGGTCTAAGTGTTGTAGCAGTCGAAATAGCTTCTTACACTTCTTGTAGTCTGACTCTGGTCTTCCTTCGTCTATCCCAACTTGTCTGACTAATGTCTTGTATTTCGTTAGCCATGTCTCAACTCTATTCATCGAACTAGGCCCCTGCATGCTTGTCTAATCGACCTGCCTTTGCTATCTCGTCTAATCCTCTATACTTGTCTACTATAGCTTTCCAGAATTTCGCAGGTTCACCTTCTGCTTCAGGCAACAATGCCATAGCATCCGGATTCTGCTGACATGAGGAAATGAGGTATGCTAACAACTCATCTTTCAGCTCTCTTCTTTTCCTCACATGATCGTTTTTCTCTTCTTCTTTCTTCAGACTTTCTTCTTCCTCTAACTCTCTTTGTGTGACAGACTGAGACTGTGGTCTCTGTGACTTAGAAGTAGATGCTGACGGTGCAGACTCACTCTTGACAGTGCTGGTGAAAACTATTGCCCTTCCTTGTAAGCAATTAATTAACAAGGAGTTAACTAATCTAAGAATAGCTGTCAAAGTAGTCTTATACGTCTTAAGTTCTTTTATGTTCCTTGGGAAAGGAGGAATTTTCAAATCTAGTTTCACTTTCGGGGTAGTGTGTAGGTAGAGACATGTCTTACCTGAGGGCTTACCCAAAGCTACTTTAACAGGAACTTGTTGAGCGAGCGTCGGCAACGGGAACGCAAAACCACTTGTCCTGACGAGCGCAAAGCCACTTTTCCTGACGACAGGTCCCGTTGATATGGGGTTTCCACCACTGCCGGGGAAAAATCCAACGTCGGCAACAGAAGCCAAAAATGAGTGGGGTTTGAGCAAGTGGGCGCCGAACGTAAACGGGCCACTGCGAGAGTCCACCCAAACCGGATCAAAGTCAAGCCTGTTGTGTAGAGAGATGTTGCCGGAAACCGTCGTAACCGCCTGAACTGGCGAGCTGGACGTATGGCAACTACGGCCGCTGTCCACGGAACGTTCCTCGAGGAACTCTTGACGCCTTGGTGGGCTGGCTGGCTGAGCTCGAACGGCCTCGAACCACCACCCACTGCGCTGAAACTCAGCTCAACTCGCACAGGGCCTCACCAGTTACCTATCAACCACACACAGTAGACAGAAATTAGTTCTGCTCTGGCACCAAACACGAACAAGACAACGTCCCTCTGGGTGTTGGGGCCAGCTTTCTTCAGTGTTTGGAGACACTCTCCAAGGGTTCCAGCGCGAACGGCGCTTCAAGGCTTCATAACCTAATGACTTACAATATACAGAAGAATGATTATACTGCGTCCAACAGTAACAGACGACTGAAACGAATGGTAGGTATTAAGAACGGAACAATAACTGGACCCACTTTGTGGGAGCAGATATACCCACTCGGTCCACAAATGATACGGGATCCAACCGTATAACCCGGTTAAATACATGGAGATATTAGTTACCAACCTATTACCTAACACCTTGTTTCTCAGGAACCACTGCACCTCAGTGGAATCTGGCTGCGGGATACATCATCCCCAGGGGTGGGAAAACCGACGACACCATTCTTGCCTTGGAAATCAGCCTTGCCCCCCTGGGCTCTTGCCCCCCTGGGTTCTCAACCAAAATTTCCCACTATTTACATGAAATGAGTCTTAAAACAGTGTTTGCGTAAAAAAGGGAAGTAGTAAATAGGTGACGCACAGTCAGAACGAAGAAATCAGTGAGTTGAAACGAAAATGAAAAAAGAAAATGAGAAGGAAACGAGGAAAGGAAGCCTAGAGAAACATTACCTGTACTGGTAACTGGTGGCTACCTTTTTAGGGAGTGCCTATTTCCATTATATTAACTTTCATATTAGGTGACTCAGGCTACCCTTGTTTGAGGAACGTGCCGATTTGATCATCCCGGCACGATGCTGATTTGATCATCCCGACCGACTCTGACTATCGTGAAAATATTCATAACTTATCTGCCAGTGTGACTTGCGCAACGCCTGCCCCCGCACCGGCCTAAAAATACTTCATGGTGTGACTCAGCGGCGGCCGTAATACTACAGTAGTGAAACATCGGAAAGGAGAAATCTCTCTGTTTGTTTGTTTGTTTGTTTGTGTTTTTTATGAAGACAATTTTTTTCTCTTTCAAGCTCTGAAACAAACTGGCAATTTGCTCAGCAGCCACCGCGCAGATGAAGCACCAAGTGCAGTGTGGACTTCTTCTGGATGTTGTAGTCGGCCAGTGTGCGGCCGTCCTCCAGCTGCTTACCAGCAAAGATGAGAAGCTGCTAGTAAGGAGGAATGCACTCCTTGTACTGGATCTTCTGCTTCACGTTCTCGATGGTATCGGATGAGTCCACGTCGAGTGTGTTGGTCTTGCCTGTGAGAGTCTTGATGAAGATCGATATCTGCACCGCTGCCACCGCGCAGACGAAGCATCAAGTGCAGTGTGGACTTCTTCTGGATGTTGTAGTCTGCCAGTGTGCGGCCGTCCTCCAGCTGCTTACCAGCAAAGATGAGACGCTGCTGGTAAGGAGGAATACCCTCCTTGTCCTGGATCTTCTGCTTCACGTTCTCAATGGTATCGGATGAGTCCACGTCGAGTGTGATGGTCTTTCCTGTGATATTCTTGACGACGATCTGCATACCGCTGCCACTTGCACCGCGCAGACGAAGCACCAAGTGCGCATGCAGTGTGGACTCGAAGCTCCTGGATCCCCGGATATCGATGTACATGTCACTCAATGTGTAGTCTGCCAGTGTGCACGTGCGGCCGTCCTCCAGCTGCTTACCAGCAAAGATGAGACGCTGCTGCAGTGCTGGTCAGGGGAAATATTTTCCTTGTTCTGGATCTTCTGCTTCACGTCCTGGATCTTCTGCTTCACGTTTTCAATTGTATCAGAAGATCTAGACTCCGTGTCCAATGTAATGTTCTTGCCTGTGAGAGTCTTGATCTATGAAGAAGATTTGCATAGACATGTTTGGTTTGTTTCTCCTTTCGTACTAACGAGTACTCGCACGCTTTGTGCCTGCGCCTTCTGACCCTCAACTACTGGAGGCGCCACCAGCATCCGGCGTGGAGTGCTTTTTGTCACGACCCTCGGATCTTTCTGAAGAGCGTTGCGAAGCAAACCTCAGCACTGTAGCGAGGCACTCTCTCACAGACCCCATGCGATTCGATATCCAGCACGTCGAGCAGACCCTGTTGCTGGTAACTCACAGTCGTGGCAATGTTGCGCCTCCTTCTGAGTCCCAAGGCCAAAAGATCGACCCTCGCGATGAGGAAGTCAAGATTACTTACAACTTCTTGTCGGATCTGATCGAGGACTTTGTTCATGACCGTGCGAGAATGTACCCAGCCGGGGCAGCCCTTGACTGGGATTCGAAAGAAGACATGAAGAAAAGACTTGTTGCCTTCGATCTCAAGGTCGATGTCATAAATGATGTGTTGCAGAAGTTTGCTCAAAACGTGGATCGGTGTCGTCGACTGACTGTTCTGGAACGGCTGGTGACTGTTCGTGCCGCCATTGAAGACGGACTCGTTGACGATCCAGACGAAAGCGTTGATTTGGCCCGTGCGGAGTCAGGTGTGATTGGTCTCAGTAGTGCATCGTCATCCATGTATTCTGGGGATGGACCGCCAGATTACAATACACATTCATCCCAGAACCGCATTTTGCATATCCCTCGCAGAAGACGCCGCCGAGGTGAGGCTTCTGCTTCTGACGGCGAGGACACTGACTGCATGGCACAGAGCGAAGCTGGAGACATTTCCGACAGTTCTGACAGTGTTGTGTCTCAATTTACAGAATCAGCATCTACTGTCACATCCGAGTCAGTGCAGCAGTCTTTGATGCATCCTAAGCGCAGAGCTGCACGTGGAGCCCGGGCGTCCACATGAAAGCTTCTGTTCTCTGAGGACATTCAGTCGGGGACTTCTTCTTCCTCCCAGCAAAACACAATGTAGTGCACGTTGTTTTTTAGTTTACTTTGACAGCTTTGATGATGGTTGTTCCTTCTTCAATTCAGATTCAAGATTTTCTGTTACTTTTTAGCTTCGTTCATTGTTACCAACCAGTAATCGCTACAAGTTTTTGTAATCATTAAAATTGAAAAATATTATATATTTTTGTTTCATGGAAATTCATGCTTCGGATTTCTGTGTTTGTCCCATTGGAAGGGTTCACTTTCCTTTTTCGCAGCACCTCACCTGTTGGTTTTTACAATTCAACCTGTTTGCAAGCTACCCTTCTTCAATCTTTACTCACGAGTTCCTGCACAAAGAACCCTGTCACGCTTTTCGTCCCTTCATTTCTTCTTTCCAGTCGTTGTTTGTAGCCAGGTTTTTTAATTTTCCAGCACGAGCTGAACTTGAAAAATATGACATATTTTCTTCTTGTGAACATGAGTATGTTTTTCTTAATTACAAAAATGATATTTTACGCCTCAGGAGGGATAAATGAAGACTTACGTTGGCAGGTCTAAGTCGTACTAATCATATTCTAGATCTGTAAGTTTTTTTTTTTTTTTTTTTTTTTTTTTGCACAAGCTAAGCTAGTCTCTACTTGTCTAGTTTGTAGCAATCCAGTCAAATTCCTCTGCCTTGTTTTATGCCATCTCTTTGCTCAGCCCAGACAAAATAAAAAGCGCCCTTTTCCGAAGTCTGGGGGCGGATGGCAATTTCTTTGTTCGTGGCACCCTATGCGGCAATTTTTTTGCATTTTTTTGAGAAGAGCACAGCAATATGGACAAAACCTGCATTCGAGGCGAGCATAGAAGGAAAGGGAAATGCAATAAGAGGCTAACAAATCATTTGATATCCACAATGTCTGTTACTAACGTTCGTAATAAAATACCTTGTTTGCTACTCAAGAAAAAGCGATAACAAAAGCTGAATAGGCAAAAGTACTTAGAAAAAGATACAAGCTCTGAGGACACAGAGAAGACTTAAGTAAGAGAAAAGAAAAACGTTCTGATGACATAGAGACCTGAAGAGAAAAGATAACATTTACATTTCAGGCTAAAGATATCTTAGGACGAAGGAAAATGCAATTATATTAAACAAACATCTCAAAACTCGGGATGTTATTGTTATTTGGTTTGATTTGCCGTTTTTTTATTTTGCGTTTCATTTTGGAGAGATGGAGTGAGTTGATGTATATGTATGTGTGTGATGCATTATATATATATAATATTATATATGTATATATTATATATATATTATATATATATATATATATATATATATATATATATATATATATATATATATATATATGTAAAAATATGTATATGTATATGTATATATACATATATATATGTATAAATACATATATATATACATGTTTATATATATATATATATGCATATATATACATATACATATATATATGTATATACATATATATATGTACATATATATATATGTAACATATATATATAGAGAGAGAGAGATCGAGAGAGAGAGAGAGCGAGATCGAGAGAGAGAGAGAGAGAGAGAGAGAGAGATCGAGAGATCTCGAGAGAGAGAGAGAGAGAGAAAGAGAGAGAGAGACCTCCCCCCGTTCGCTACTTGGAGAAAAACTCTCTGAATCTGTCGACGTATCTGGTCAACCATGACTTTTTTTTCTAATGTCACTTTTTCAGTAATAAAAAAGGAAAGAGGGGGGGGGGGGGGGGGGGGCCGCCATATATATACGATTCCGCTTAAATAACATACACTATATCATAATTTAGACCAAATATCGCACAACATATCCAAGCATAATCATTAATAACATTAATACTGAGCCGCCTAATATCCGATCAGTATCTCCTTTAATACGCTCAACTAGGTTCCTTCGATAAAGGTATGACTTAATAGCTATACCTTTCACGTGGACGTTCCCTGAGTCCTTGTAAAATTGTTCTCTCAATAAAAACGAAGAAGAAGAAGAAGAAGAAGAAGAAGAAGAAGAAGAAGAAGAAGGAGAAGAAGAAGAAGAGGAGGAAGAAGAAGAAGATGAAGAAGAAGAAGGAAGGAAAGAAAGAAAGAAAGAAGAAAGAAAGAAGAAGAAGAAGAAGAAGAAGAAGAAGAAGAAGAAGAAGAAGAAGAGGAGGAGGAGGAGGAAGAGAGAGAGAGAGGGGGGGGAGGAAGTGTGTGTGAGAGAGAGAGAGACCCCTCCTACACCGCCCCCCCCTCCCCTTCTCTCTCTCTCTCTCTCTTTCTCTTTCCTCCTCCTCCCTCCCCCCACCCCACCCACTTCTTCTTCTTCTTCTTCTTCTTCTTCTTCTTCTCCTTCTTCTTCTTCTTCTTCTTCTTCCTTCTTCTTCTTCTTCTTCTTCTTCTTTTTGTTCTTGTTCTTGTTCTTCTTCTTCCTCCTCCTCCTCCGTTCTTCCTCCTCCTTCTTCCTCCTCCTCCGGAGGAGGAGGAGGAGGAAGAAGAAGAACAAGAAGAAGAAGAAGAAGAAGAAGAAGAAGAAGAAGAAGAAGAAGAAGAAGAAAGAAAAAGAAGAAGAAAGAAGAAGAAGAAGAGGAGGAGGAGGAGAAGATCATCATGTTGTGTTTGCCGTGTTGCTAGCTCTTAGCCAGCGGGGACGGTCGGCAGCCCGTGTGTCTAGAGGAAAGCGTGCGCGAGGTCCATGGGAAACACCCCGCCCATCCCGAAAGCGGAGCCCGGTACGTATCTGCGTGTTTATCTATTTCATGTATGTATGCATGTGGCATGTATGTATGTATGTATGTATGTATGTATGTATGCATGTTTGTGTAGGGCACTCTATTGTGCCGGGCAAGTGGCTGCTGGACCCCGACATCGAGATCACCTGCCCAAAGTGTGGCGACAAGATGGTCTACGACACACAAACACACACACACAATGAGAACAACTCTCACGCGACACCGAGTGCGGCAGCAAGATGGAACAAACAACAACAACAGCAGCAACAACTAAACTACAACTACAACAACACACAGATTTGAAATTGTTCTCTCACTATTGCAATTTCTGAATCTGACTTTGACGTAAATGAGGACTCACTTTCGTGTTGTGGTGGTGGTGATGATGGCGGTGGCGATGGTGGTCGTTGCGTTGTGGTTGCTGTGTTGTTGTCCTTCTCTTTCTTCTTCTTCTTCTTCTTCTTCTTCTTCTTCTTCTTCTTCTTCTTCTTCCTCCTCCTCCTCCTCCTCCTCCTCCTCCTCACCAGTTCTTTTTCTTCTTTTTCTTCTTTTTCTTCTTTTTCTTCAGTTCTTTTTCTTCAGTTCTTTTTCTTCTTTTTCTTCAGTTCTTTTTCTTCTTTTTCTTCTTCTTCTTCTTCTTCTTCTTCTTCTTCTACTACTACTACTACTACTACTACTACTACTACTACTACTACTGCTGCTGCTACTACTACTACTACTACTACTACTGCTGCTACTACTACTACTTCTACTACTACCACTAATATACTACACTGCTACTTCTACTACTAGTACTACTACTACTACTACTACTACTACTACTACTACTACTACTACTACTACTACTACTACTACTTCTATTACTACCACTACTGCTACTTCTACTATTACTACTACTACTACTACTACTACTACTACTACTACTACTACTACTACTTCTGCTACTACTACTTCTGCTACTGCTGCTGCTGCTACTGCTACTACTACTACTACTACTACTACTACTACTACTACTACTATACTACTACTACTACTACTACTACTACTACTACTACTACTACTATATGCTACGCATGCGTGCATGCATGTTTGCATGTATCTATGTATGCGTGCATGCATGTAGTAAATG
Organism: Paulinella micropora; assembly: GCA_019918135.1. Taxonomy (NCBI): domain Eukaryota; phylum Cercozoa; class Imbricatea; order Euglyphida; family Paulinellidae; genus Paulinella; species Paulinella micropora. The sequence continues at coordinate 37,840 of WBZZ01002537.1, read as the reverse complement.
TATGCCTGTCTGTCCACTGTGCTGCAGAACAAGTTCAACGAGACGTACCGCACTGCGCGTTTCACGGGCATCGAGACCAAGGCCATGTGCATCAAGTGCGGTTGGAAGGTGATGTAAGACCAAGGAAATGATACTACAATTGTGCACCACATGCAGTTGCATGGTGATGCACGGCGCTTCTCGTGCCACTTTTTCTGATCCCACTCCTCCCTCTCCTGCGTGTTGATGTTCATTCTGTATTTTTGTCCTCTACCTCTTCCTCCTCAACATCCTCCATCTTGTCTTTCTCCTCTTCGCCCTCGAGACCAAGACCGTGTGCACCAAATGCGGTTGCAAGGCATACTTTGGGCGCTTTTCCGGCCTCAAGACAAAACTGTGCGCGGCTTTGAGCTGTTGCATGGTGGATTTTTTTTATATCTAATATCTAATATCTAATAATTAATACTACTTAATACTACTTTACGCAAATACTTTAATAAGAAAATACTCGCCACTCGTAGGGATTACCGGTAGTGGAAAGCGTAAGAGGTCACTTTGCTCGGTCGCGCGCAGGTTGTGACAATGCTGAAGCCCTCGTTTGTGCTTTGAATACAGTGCGAAAACACTGAGCAAGCTCCTGTCAAGTCATTGGTTCCAGTCATTCAGTGACGTGCCACTGTTTAGCGGAATATTATTGGCACGATAGCCTAGTACGATATTTAATAATCGATAACTGTAGTAACGATATGAAGACTGGAATACATAAAGTAGGGACTCCGTAGACTTCAGACCAAGGCTAACCGACAGACCGGAACGTTAAGTAATGCTGTCATTATATATATACAGGATGGGCCGCTGCGGCATAATCACTTCCTAGGCTCCCCACCGAGCGCGCGAGAAGTCGAACTTACACCGCTGCCGACCGACCCGCCTCGGGATAGAATGCAAACACGAAGGTGATCTGAATGACGGTCGCACGGTCGCCGTACTCGTATTAATGAATTAAATAATATTTCAAGTTGGGCCACTTATTCACCAACACTTACATTGTGTAAGATTTGAGTAACTTCAAGTTGTGCCATTCGCCAAGTAGTACTTATATCCACCCCCACCCGTTACCGTGGGCCCGAGATTACACGCACCCTTGAACTTGAAGTGTTGAGTGATTTCGAATAATACAAATTCCCGCACTGCCCGGCTGAACAACTTGAAAGCTGTTGCACATTACTCATACGCCATATTACTCGTAACCACCCCGCACTTCCCCATTCCCGACTGAAACAGTTACTCATGACTGTTACCACATATGATCTGAATAAAAATATTTGCCGCTTTCCCGACTTCCCCCAGAACCGGCCCCTAGGCACGGTCATTCATCGTCCCCCCGACCTAGTGTCGGTCTATACTATCCCGATCTATACTAACCCAAGCGAAAAGTAATCCTTGCAACACCGCCCGCCTTGTGCGCTGCACCAACTCATAAGCAGATCTGATAAAGTTACATTTCTCCACATATTGGTCAGCCTCTGCTTTATTGGTGGCTGGTACGACTGCGGTGGCTACTTTAGGGACAGAGTGATCCTTGGTAGGAATCCATCTCTTCCACGCCTCCTTGTGCAGTAACGCACCCACCAACATTCTGAGCTTGGTCAGTACCTTGTCAGACTCGTCAATCACAGGACGAGTTTCTCCTGCCTTCGTAATGTTTTCTCCGTCTCACTCATCCCCTCCTCCAACGCCTTCATTTCAGTCGAAAAAAATCAGTATACCCCTTGCATATTTTAACTGAAATTGGTTTTCATTTTCGCTATATATCGACTGCCTCCTGACCAGTCGCGAGGAGTCTGGCCCTTGCTCTTGGGTGTGCGTACTGGAGGTAACCCTCGCACTGTGTGCCATAAGAACGTTCCCAAATCAGAGCTTGGGTGTACACCCCAAAGATAGCATCAAGTAGGTCAAGGTGGGTACCCAAGCTTGATATGTTGCACCTTCTTCCTCTCATCTCCATTGGAGACCAGTTGCAGAGGAGCTGTGCGGTGTCTGGTAATGGGATATAGACATCCCCTTTAGTACGACGTACGTCGACTCCTCTCTCGTCTCAAATCATGAGGGATCCACACATAAGTGTCTTTCTCGGCCCCCATGCTGATATCAAATTCTTCTTTAGAGAGGTCGTAGTGGTCTTGCACCCACTGTTGATCCTCCTCTGAGATCTCCTCCCCATCAATCAAGTTTATTATTTGTCGTCCATATGAGGCAATAAGACCTACACACAGATAGTAATAGAGAAGCTAGAAAAGCTCTCCTTGAGAAGTCGATAGTTAGTCGGATAGGTTCTCAGACCTACCTTTTGAGAACGATCAGAGATTTGCAAAAATACTCTGACGTATGTGTGAAATAGTGCAGATAAATGCACAAAATAGAAGGGTAGAGTGTTGTGCTCCTGTCCCTATGCTTGTTTGTGTTTTGTGTGTGTTCCTTCACTCCTCTGTCCACCTCCTTCTTCTTAGTCTCTGTGTGAGAACAGCAAGAATGACAGAGAGTCTGTATCTGATGTCTCCTTGTGAGCACACAGATATGGTTTGGGCTAGAGGGTACGAGACACCTGCTTGAGTCCAATCAAACTGTTTGTTTTGCAAAAGAGCTATGAGGGTTCTGTGTTGGAGTATTTGTTTTTGTCTGACGTCCCCGTGTGAGACAGGTCAGTGAAAATTCGTTCTGGATGCCCGTGTGGCACTGCAGAAAAAAATCAGCCTAGTGATGTGGACTCCAAATGTAATGCACCCAACGATAGCTCGTAGAAAAGTCGTGAATACAACCAAACATAGTCCTCAAAAATGAGAATGATGTCTCGTTCTATTAGCTCAATGAAGCCGAAAAGGAAAATGGCAACAGACCAGGAATAAAATGGCATCAGGTCCAATCCGGACAAATGATACTGAAAAACAGTCTGGAAAAACTAGGTGCACCTGTCACCAGGAAAAGGGTACTTTTTTACCGGCTATCCGGGGGGTGATGCTTACAGTAACTATATACCCGACCCTGCGATATGTAGGCGCAGATAGGTAAATATGTGCTACTTTAATATACCCCGGTGTCAATCCAGACACTATAAGAGGCCGTTAATATTAATAACCCTCTTAAGGGTGCCCGGAGGTTTGTAAATCCGGTCTCCGGTGGCTGTCATTTTTGAAAGTTCTCATTTCTCAAGTGTTCGTTGGTGTTGCAGTATATAACATAAAAGTCCATAGCTTGGTGATGACCCTGCCGATTTATTGTTTAGATAGTGCATAATGAATGTGTAACTTTGTGTGCATATTTTCCCAATAATTTTTTGTTTTCTGAACTGTTTTTGAGTTGTGTCTCTTTGCTGAAACAGACCCCCGCACCCAAATCTGATTGACTCATACCCTCGATGTGCTCTGATGAGCCACCTGCTTTGCCTTTTTATTGCTGCAATGTTTGCATTGTCTTACACCAAATATTGACTGGTACTTTTGGGAACTTTATATTTCGGGAGTCTCACACTGTCATCTTCATGTCTGCAGATTATGCCATATCTGCCATGCGCATACTGTTCCATCCCTGTCAAGACCAATCCGCAAGCAATTCCTCCCTGGTGCACACCTGAGGTTACCCAAGGTTGGCCTGAGAAAAATCCAATATTGACAAACAAAAGAGGGTCACACACATACATACATACATACATGTACATACATACATACATACGTACATACATACATACATACATACATACTACTACTACTACTACTACTACTACTACTACTACTACTACTATTATAGCTACTACATACATACATACATGAATACATACATATATATACTACTACTACTACTACTACTACTACTACTACTACTACTACTACTACTACTGCTACTGCTACTACATACATACATACATACATGCATACATAGATACATGTACATACATACATACATACATACATACATGCATACATACATGCAGGTCATGCCTGCATCAAAAATGTTTACATACACTCCGTGATCAGCACGTCTCCTCGCCTACCTCGATCCCTCCTCCTGCCCATCAGCCAGAGCCAGTCGAGAAGACAACCACGACTTACCTCGAATCGGATCTTTCCTCCACCCGCAAACGCTAAAAATCTTTTACAGAATCTGACATGCAAACACGTGTAACGCGACAGGGTGAGACGATCATTTCAGTAACTCCTGCTCCTCTCCCTGCTGCTGGACTTGGGACTCTACCTGTTGATTGAAAGACTTGAGTTGAATCCATACTGGCAGCCCCCTGCCCTCGTTGTGTACATAAAAAGTCTACCATGACATTGTTTAAACCATTACATGTGAGCGGAGGTGTAGGTCGTTTGATGCATTCTGTAATCACTGCAAAAAATGTCTCATTTCAACAATGTCTCACCTCCTAACCACAGCACACCTTCTGTTCGTTGAAAGACTCACAATCCAAAGCGCGCTCTATGTCTCTTCATACTGCTCAAACAGTCACTGCAGCTTTTCTTCCTGGCATTCGGTTCAAAAAATACTATACTATGCGTTGCATGGCCGGTGATTTGTCAACACTTTCTGGATAAAGTTTTCAGCGCTTCCCGTAGAGTGAGTATAAAATGAAAACAAAATAATATTATATATAGACAAAGACACTATATCTGTAATTATCGGCTGGTTTGGTACATCTGAACTGATTGCCGGATCGTGGTATCCTACATTCCCATGTAGGCACGTTCACCGATCATTTTGCGACTCCAGATTAGCCTCTTAAAGGTTTTTATATATATAAGTGTGTTCGCATGCCAATTATTTGCTTGATGGTGATAGTTCATGGCCAATCAGCGTGGGATCCTTCGTCGGTGCTCTCCCCATCCGCGGTTCAGTCTCTTCGCCTTCTCACCGGCATTCTAACGACGTGTACGCTACAAAGCAGAAGTCCGCGTTGCCGATGTAGCCGCCGTACGCCGCGTCGTACAAGTACGCGCGCGACAGCTCCAACCGGCCGCCGCCATCTTCAGTCCGTGACAGGCACGACCAGTACATGGACTGGTCCAGCACGGCGCCATCGGCTGTGCTAGAGATCTTCAGCGCCCACGAGTAGTCGATGGCACACTCAAACGTGCGCAGGCCGCACACGAAAGTCACGGCCAGCGGCACCTCGCACGCGGGGCCGGCATAGCCGCTCGCGCACGTGCACACGGGCGTACCGCCCGCGAACAACGGACCACACACGCCCTTGTTGCTGCACGACGGGTCGTCTTGTCCCGCCAGCCCCCGGCACGTCACGCACTGCGGCTCGGTCGCACTGACACTCGAGAGGTCGAAATAGCCGCCGTTGCACGCGCACCGGCGCGGGCCGACGTTCCCCAACGGAATCTGTCCGGCATTGGACGGGCAGACTGCTGTTGCCACGGGCAAACACCACCACGCCAGCCACATCTGCGCACAAATCTACAGCACGCACGGCGGGAAGGAAAAATGGGGAAGGGGGGGAGGAGAAGGGGCGGACAGCAGCCTTTGGCGTGAACCAAAAAAAAGACAGACAACGTCGGACCGTTTTCCTTTGTTACAAAGATCCAGAGACGCAGACGAATTTTTTTTTGGCGCGGGGAGGAAAGGGGAGGAGGGGGCCCAAGCTTGGTTCCGACGGTCATGCCCGGCAGTGCAAGAAACAAGGCCTCGGGGGAGATTCCTTTCTTGTTGTGCCCTTTTCCCGCCCCCAGCCGGTGCTTGGGCGGCTGTTGCCAAAAAAAAGATTCAAGAAAGGAACAAGAACAAATAGCCCCCTCCCCCCAAAAAAGGGGACAACGGGGCCGAGGGAAAAAAAAGATGTCAAACGCCGCGCCCAAACACCACTACATTGCGGCTGCGATGCTGTCCGCACTAACCTCAGTCTCGGCCGACTGCCTACCCACGATCTTCGCTGCCTGCAACCTAAAGCCCGTAGACCTCATACAGGCGCTGGACCCGGCCCGAACAGACTCCCCGGTCAACGTCCAATCAGCCGAAAGGTTAAACACAGAATTGTTGGAGAATCACATCGATTGCTGCCAGCGCCTGGTCCTGGGTGTTCAGGACTGCTCGTACAAATGTACGGCGCCTCGCCCTGAAATCGTCGTCAGCGTGCCGGCCCAGAAATTCCACTGCCCCAGGCTCGAGATTAGCTGCACTCTCTGGCAAGTAGCAGAGGTTGCCGTGCTGGTGATCAGGGCTACGTTCAGGGCCCCCAACAGGTGGACGGACCTGCAGGTCTACCCTAGGCGCCTCAGGGGCCTAACCCCCAATCCCCGCAACCTGGCGCAGCACGCCCTAGCCCACATAGCGTCCTTGGACGACGGTGCGGACCCCCGCATCCACAGCGGCTTCTTGCACGCGGTGCGCTGTTGCGCCATCAACCGATGCCTAGACAGACTGCAGAAGACCAAGTGGGACAAGCTGTGGTGCCTAGGCATGTCGCTCGGGGGTGCGCTGTGTACGCTCACGGCCCTCGTGGCCACCGACCTGTTTGCGGGCCAGCACGTGCACTGCATGAGCCTGGGCGCGCCCCAGGTTGGCGGCAACCAGTGCGCCAATACCCTGTTATTGAAGCGCTTGGGCCTCGGCACAGAAGAGGCACAAAGGAGCTGGACCCGCCTTTTCAAGGACAACGATCGTATCTGCCGTTTGCCGGGAGAAATCTGGGGGCTCGGCTTTTATCAGCACCCGCAGCCAATTTCTGTCTATCCCCACTACCGGGCGATCAACATGCAAAGCTTGGACATCCAGACTGCCTGGACAAGATTCGACGCGTGCGTGCGCGTGGCTATGGCACAGCAAGACGACGAGTATAGCCATCACGCGGTCTACGCGAGTTGCCTCATGATTCTGCCGCTGCTCAAGTCAGTGCACCACCGCCGCCGCCAACGCGACCCGACAGACAGAGAGAAAGAAAAAGCAAAAACTGCAGAAAAAGAAACACATACAGTCAAAAAGAAAAGTTAAGATCTTCGAACCCGATCGATTTTGCTTTATTTTTTTCTACAATTTATTAAAAAACGTTTTGTTTTTGTACGTCGGGCGTGCTCATGTCGCGAGTAAGACAGTACACACGATCGTCTGTTTTTTTGCAACGACTGCCGCGCCCCCTCCCGAGCCACGCCCGGGTGGAAAAGTAGGTTGTTAAAAAGGCCCTAAGAGAGGGAGGGGGGGGGCCGCAACAAACAGAAGCGGCCGGCAAATATGGCAGGGGATTTTTTTCTGTCTGTTTTTGGTACTGAAGATTCCCCCGGCCGTTGACTCACCCCGCAAAAAAAAATCTGCGCAATCTAAACCGCAATTTGTTTTTGGCGGCAGAGACGACGCAAATCCCCTCCCCCCGGCCCTCCCCCCCCCTCCCCGATCGATATGTTTTTTCTTGCCGATATTGTCGGAGATGCCTCCACAACCTTTTTTTTGAGGGGGGGGGGGGCAGGGACGAAAGAGAGAGAGAAAGAGGGTGGGGAGGGGGGGGGGGCCGAGGCCACGCTAATCTTCCCCCGCCCGCGCCAATGGTCCCGCAAGTTCGGCTTGCAACGAAAAGTTTTGTGTGTAAAAAAATCCGGACCCGACGAATCTCGCGCCAAACGCCCACCGTCATTTGCACTGGGGGAGGGGGGGGCCGCACAGCCTGGCGTGTTTCCTGGCCCCCCCAAGAAAAACAGTCACAAAAAACAAAAAAAAGAAACACGGTGTAGAGACATGGTGTGGCAAACAGTGAGGTGTTTCGGGTGTCATGTGAAGCAAGAACCAGAGCAACCCCGCTTTCTCAAGTGTGGGCGGTGCCATTTCGCGACGTACTGCAGCAAGCAGTGCCAGCGAGACAACTGGAAGCAAAGCCACAGAAACTGGTGCCGAGAGGGATCCGATAACGTGTGGCAGTTCAAGCGCCTGCGTTGCTTCATGCGCACGGCCCGGATAGTAGGCGGGCCCTTGCAGCAAGAACTACTAGCCCTCGTACCACCGAGTAACACGGGCGGAGTGTTGTTCGTAAATTTGGCGCTGGACGGCGCGGTGACTCTCCGCTACGTGTCGCAGGAGGATCTACGGCAGCCGTGCTTTGCCAGTGTTCGCGCCACGCTGCCAGACGTCGGGCCTCCAGGAGACTTGTTGTGCCTCTTGTATGTAGCAGCGCAGCTGTCACCGCCCGCGGGACAACCCAGCAAAGAACAAGTTGGTATCATGGGGCTTTTCCGCACTCCGTCGTCACCGAACAACGCGGCAGGTCGCGCGGCTACCAGCTCGCAGAAATGTACGTGACAGTGTGCTTTTGCTCGGAAGTTTTGGATTTTTAAAAAAGTCGTCTTTTTTTAATAATAAAAAAAATACACGTTCTAGCATGATGGCCCCGGAAGCGTGATAAATCTATCTGGTACAGTGTCTGGCGCGGGGGCTGCTTTGTCGGACTTCTGGGCCATGCTCTTCCCGGCGAGCCACCGCAGGGTCCTGGCGTCGCCCTGCGCGGCTGCTCTCTTAAACCACTCCCTGGCCGTGGCGCGGTCTTCGGCCACGACGCGGCCACAACAGTACAAAATGCCCAGCATCCGCAGGGCGCCGGTGATGTCGCGCGGCCGCTCCCCCGTACCACTCCAGGGCTTTGGCAGTGTCCGCCGCCACTCCCTTACCGTTTAGGTAACAGCCAGCGAGCAGGTATTGGCCACGCGCGTAGCCCTGTGTAGCTGCCAAGGTATACCACTGCACTGCCAGGGCAAAGTCTTGGGCCACGCCCTTGCCATCGTAATACAAGAGCCCAAGGTAGGACTGGGCCCGGCCGTCACCTGCTCGCTAGCACCGGCGGGCAATCCTCTGGTAGAGCGGGGCTCGGGTCATGTGCTTTCCAGCGCGGGAAGATGGGAAAAAAAAGTAGCTACAAGTTTTTTTGACTTTTGCTTGCAAAAAACACACAAAAAAAAAGTCAGCAGAAAAGAGCGGGGGCCTTAATTACGGCCCCCCCTCCCTTTTCCTCTCCTTGCGAAAGAAAGGAGCCCAAAAAAACAAAATGTCGGCACGGCGCAACGGTTCCCCTCCCCCTTCCCCCCCCCCCCTCTCTCCCAGCCCCCGTGTTTTTTTGCCCGTCCCCCCCGAGTGCAGATGGTCAAGGTTTTTCAGGTAGTGTTTGCTTTATTTTCGAGCGAGTAAAAGATGTATTGAAAAATGTACTGAACCGAGGCCCAAGCTTGTGGATTCCAGCGTCTGAAGTGAGAGTAGTAGTGCAAACCGTCACTGCAAGCCCCGGGCACGGATTCCGAAAAGGGGGAGATGTCAATGACGGGAGTGCCGGTAAGGGCCGAGTTGAGGCGAGCCGTCAGGACCTGCCAGAGTTGGCGGGTGCGCTGCGGGGTGTTGAAGTCCAGCCGAGACCAGGGCACGGGCTCGATGTACAGGTACAGAGCTTTGTGAGGCGACGCGTGGTACAGGAAGCGGTTGGCCAGGTGCACTGCCAGCGCGTCGCCGACCTGCGCCCAGAACTCGGGCGTGACCGTGTGCGGCACGTACCCCATGGATGGACACAAGAGAGAAATGTCGGGCGCCGCTGCTAGTTCCTGGGCTATGACGACGGGATCGGTGCTCTCGGAAAAGCCCAGGCCCCGCAGCAGGGCGCGGCTGTACAGCTGCGGTTGTCCTAGGTAAACTTCGTTGTTGTCCAGGCCGTAGTGCAGCGGCTCGACCCGAACGTGACGGCGCTGGTGCTGGTGAGGTTGACGCTGACTGTATTAAATTCTGCAGACAAGCCGCACGCAGGGCACACGAGGTCGCTCATCATTTCCACCGCCTCCCTGCTCATGGAGTCGCCAAAGGCAACCAATTTGCGCACGCGGTAGTGCGCCAGGCGCTTCAGGATCTCGTGCGCGCTGAGCTCGGGCAAGCCGCCCGAACAGGACCGCGGCTCCCAACGCAGCTCGCGGGGCGTCAGCTCGCCGAATTCGTACAGGACGTCCTTGCCCTGCTGCTCCGAGGGCCCCGCGGCCGGCCGGCGGTAGAGGCCCGCCAGCATGGCCTCCGGCGGCACGGCCGAGCAGGGGGGCGGCGGCGACGACACCTGCGGAGGCACGCTGACGGTTATTAGGCGCAGCCTGCGGGGCACCAGCGCCGTTTGCTCGAGCGCCCCGCCGTGATTGAGGTGCGGCCACACGTTGATGGGGTACGGCGCGCCCAGCGGCTCCTGGCTCACACCGCCCCAGTGGTACGTGGTGCACCTGCGGCTGCAGCCCTCGCGGGTGTTGGCCAGCGTGTCCGGCCCGCCCCAATAGCTCGTGAACCAGGACGAGTCCTGCCGGGGCGAGGCGTGGCCGTAGTAATTGACTAGGTGGACGGCGAGCGTGTAGTTGAAGACGCCGCCGCGGCCATCGAGCCCGAGCCCCGCAAAGCGCGCCGCTAGCCGGTAACCCCGGAGCGTAGCATTGAAGGGCAGCACGACCAGGCCGGCAATCTGTTCCGGGTTGTACAGAGCGGCGAAAAAGTGGGCTTGCTCGGAGGGCCCCCCCCGGCCGTGGCGTGCCCCCCCCCCCCGCCGGCGCACCACAAGCGGTAGGGTGCCGTCCGCGGCCAAGGCCAGGCTGCCAGCCTCGTCGGGTCTGGCCTGGCCAACAAGATGCAGTGTGAAATCGTGCGGCGCGGGCACCCCGTGCAGCAGCAAGGGCTCGCAAGCCGATGTCGGCAAGGGGCACCGGTCGTAAACCCTGTCCAGGGCCAGGCGGTGGATCACGACCCCGCCGCTGGGCGCCGGCAGGCGGTCGGCTTGTGTGCCACACAGGGTTTGGCCGGGCCAGTCCGGGGCCGCCGCGTTGTTTTGGGCGCCCGTTGTGCTCAAGACGAACGTGTAGTTGTCAAAGGAATAGTCGGGCTTGAAGTTGCCGACATAGGTAGCAGGCGGTTGGGTGTGGTTAGTGGGGACGCGCGGGGACAAGGGCACGACGGCCCTGCGCCTTCGCGTGTGGTTGTAGAAGAAGGTTTCCAGGTACACCGTGAGTCTTGGCACGTCCGCGCGGCCGCCCGGCCGCGCGCACAGCACGAAGCGAAGATTTCTGCAGCGTTCCAGGTGCAGCTCGCCGCCGCAGAGCTGCCAGCCTGAGATATCAGCAACTAGTACATGCACAGGCCAAGGGCCCAGAAGCACTGCATGGTGATTTGTGGGGGGGGGTGGGGGAGGGGGCTGTGATTTTGGCCAGCTGGCAAAAGGAGGCGGGCCGGCTCCGCCCTCGTGCCACTCCATTTCCCCGGGGGACACGCCCGCGAAGGTAGGAGGGAAAGGGCGGGTGGGGAGAGGGAGGGGGGGGGGGGGCCGCGGAGCCGGGCTCCCCCCCCCTTCCTGAAGCAGGGGGGCCAAGGCAAAAACGCAAGCACGGCTTACATTCCTCCCCCGGCCTCCTTTCTCTTCTGCCCAGGACCTCCCCCCACCTGGCAAAAAAGCCGTCGCCGAACTGCTTGTGGGTGGGGTTGTTGTTTTGCAATGTCCACCCCGACCAGCCCCAAGAGGCGCAGACTGTCAGAGCCGCCGCCGCTGGAAAAGCCCGGCCCGTCCGCGCTCGACCGCGCGTTGGCAGCGCACAAGCTGCCGCTGTCGCTGCCCGGCCACCCCAGGAGCTTCGCGCCGTCGGTGGTGCACGTGAGCGGCGCGCAGCCCTTGCACTTCAAGTGCCTGATCTGTCTCCAACAGCTAACGTTTAGCGCAGAAGACCTCGTGGCAGGGCCCAAGGCGCACTGCCCCGGCTGGTCGCTGCTGCGTTGCCAGCTGGGCAGCTGGTCGGACTTCGAGCTCGAGGAAGTCAGGTACAGCCAAAACAATTGGCAAGTCAGGGGCACGTGCCGCCTGTGCAGCGCCGACTGTGGCTGGCAAACAGTAGACGACTTCCGGGGGTGCACGTACTCTGCGCACTGCGGCGGCGAGGCAGGCAAGCTTCGCGCCGCGCTGCACGCAGAATGGCAGAAAGCCACGGCACACAGCGGCCAGGGCTTCCCGCCCGCGGTCGAGTGGCGGAGCACGCCGCCGTTCGAGAACGGGTTGCGGCTGTGGTGCCACGTGTGCAATAGCGACTGGGGCCCGTCGCCGACGGAACTGTTGCAAGCCAACGGCAGGCACTGCGAGGAAGAGTGGTCCCTGCAGCGCTGCCGGGGCGCGAAGGCGTGGCCGTACGTCGAGTTTCTGCAAGGGCCGCAGAAGCAGTGGCCCCCGGCGCCGGACCACACGGTGTCGTTCCGCTGCACCGTGTGCGGTGTGCGGCAAAAAGAGTACGTGGGGTCCTTCCGGGGCTGCCCCCTGTGCGGCGGCGTGTGGGCGCAGGCGCAACGTTGCCTGGAGGCGGCGCTGGGCTCAGCGTTGCCGCCCGCGCGCGCGCTGGCGCCCGACGAGTACGCCGTGAAATGCGGCCCGCTCTGGGTGCGCAGCCACCCGTGTGCACCCGAGCCGCCGCCGCTGGCGGCGACGCCACCGCCGGCGCCGCAGAGCCGCGACACCGCTCTGACGCTGCTGTGCACGTGCCAGTACGAATGGAAGACGACCGTGGGCGAAGTGCTGGCGGGCAAGCGGCTGGAGCTGGAGTGCGACCTGCCCTGCTACGCCAGCCGTCCGCCAGCCGGCGCGGCGGCTTGCCTGAACTCGCTGTTGCAGGCCGCGAACGACGTGGTGGCGTGCGGCGGCCGCCGCGACGCGCTGGACAAGCTGCAGGGCCTGATCGGGAAAGTGCGCATGCTGTCTGTCCCGGCCGACGCACGCGACGTGGAGCGCGCCAAGACACTTACGAGGCTGCTGCAGCTCGTGCGCGAGAACAAGGGCACGACGATCCGTTTCGGCAAGTACCGCGGGCTCGGCTGGCTCGCCTTGCTGCGCGACCCGACAGTGAGCTGGGCCAGCGAGGCACGGCAGCTGCCGCCGTGTTTGGGCGAAGCGCGCGGTCTCGCCGACTCGCTGGGCTGGGCGCTGCCGCCCTTGTCGCCGCTGACGCACGGCATTCGCGGCGACGACACGCGCTACAAGGCCAGGGACAAGCTGTGCCTCTGGTTGCGCGAGAGAACCAAGGGCGGCCGGCTGTCGTGGGGCCCGCTGCAGGCGTCGCACGAGTTTACGAACCAGCACCGGGGCGTGCTCGGCAGCTACCCCGCGGACGGCGCCTTGTGGCTGCCGTTGATCAAGCCCGCAGTGCTGGCGCCCTGGCGGCTCTCGGACTTTGATAACTTGGACGAGAGCCTCGGCCACGCGGCGCCCGGCGGCATGCTTGACATCGTGGTGCTCGGGGCCCAGGGGCCCTTGTTGGGCATTGTCTTGCGTTCAATGTACAGGCCGGCGAAGCCACAGACAGTAGTGCGCGATTTCCCCGCGGGCTTCCAGCTGTTCGAGGTCGAGGTGGGCTGGATGTGCCAGCAGGGCCGCGCGCCCCCGGCACAGCTGCAGCTCTTGCAGCGCAGTCCGCCAGTACAGGCCCAGAGCTAAACCAGTTTTTCTTAAATGTTGGTTAAGATTTTTTTTTAATTTCTTGTAAAAGCAAAAAATCCGGATCCCGGTGAATTTCGCACCAAGCGCGCCAAAAGTACCGGCTACATTTGTGGCACCGCCGACCTAATTTCTTGGTGTTGGCCACGGACGTTTGTATTTTGCCGCAAATTGCGGCACGCAAATAAAATTTTTTTTCGCGAAGGACATTCCGGCAATAAATGTTTAGCTACAGGAAGATTTTCGGGAGCCGAGGGCGGGCGGGGAAAAAATTAGACAAAAAAAAATCCCCGCCCGCCGTCGGCTCCCGAAAATTTTCTCTAGCTAAACAGTTATTGCCGAAATGTCCTGTGCAAAAAAAAATATTTTTTCACTAGTTTCATAATTCGGTGAATTTCGCGCCAAAGGTGAAAGATGCCGGAATTTACGGACACTTGTATTTTGCCGCAAATTGCGGCACGCAAATAAATTTTTTTTCGCAAAGGACATTTTGGCAATAGATGTTTAGCTACAGAAAAATTTTCGGGAGCCGACGGCGGGCGGGGAATTTTTTTTGCATCTTAAGTTTTTTCCCCGCCCGCCCTCGGCTCCCCAAAATTTTTCTTTAGCTCTTTTCCAATTGCCGAAATGTCCTTTGCAAAATTTTTTTTCGATAGTTTCATAATTCGGTGAATTTGGCGCCAAAGGTGAAAGATTCCGGAAGTTACGGATATGCAGCAAATTGCGGCACACCACAGAATTTTTTTTTGGTCTCCAAGGTTTCATAATCCGGTGAATTTTGCGCCAAAGGTCGGAAAACGGTGTTTAGTAATAGCCTGCGATGTGCGCTGGAGACAGACAGTTGCACGCACACAAAAAGTCTTTACTTGTGTCTAATCGCCGTCGTCCCCTAGCCTGCAGTCGCAGTATGGACATCTAGTAGTTGAACCCTGGATCGTACATTCCGCTAGTCTGTAATCGTCTTGAGCAGCGACGAGTGCTCGTGCTGTGTTTGCATTTGGGAACCCTCGCAGTCGTGCGGCTTGGCCTGGCAAAGAGAGGAACAAAACTTCTTTTCGCAGCAAGGGTTACGCCTTAAGTCCACGGTGTTGCCACATTGCGTAGCGTCACAGGTGTAGCTTGCCATAGTTTTTTAATTAAAAAGGGGCCCGGGGGAGGGGGAAGTGTGCGACATGCGCAATCTTACGGGTGGGAATGGGGGGGGAGGCAAAGGCCGGCCCCCCCCCTCCCCACCCCTTCCCTTTGTCTTGCTAATTGTGTAGGGGCCGCGCAAAAAAAAATATATGACCATTTCCCCCCCACGCGGCCCCCCCCCCCTGAATGAAACCTGCAGACGGTTTTTTTCGACAGCTCCCTTCGGTTCGAACATTTTGAAGGAATTTTGGTTTTCTGCCAATGTCGTTCCTGCAGGAGCCTAGCAACACCACCAAGTACAGCTTTGAACCCCGCACGCTGGCGCCGATCGTGGTCGCGACGCAGAGCAGTGCTCACGGCTTGATCGCGGCCGACACCACGTGGGAGGAGCTCCTGGACCCGCGCCTGCACCTGCAGAGCTCGGGCACGTACCGCGCCGCCTGCATCAAACACCTGGGCCTGAACGCGCTCAAGCACGCCACCAGCTACTGGAGCACGGCGCGCCAGCGGTACGTGCACTTTCTGGACCTGCCGCAGTACCCCGCCACGGGCTTGTACGCGCATTGCCAGTACCACAACGGCCGCCACGCCAGCTTCGTAGCCTAAAGGCCTGTTTTAATTAATAAAAAAAACCTACTGTTTTTTCTTTCTTCATAGTTGACAATTCCGGTTTTACCCTGCCCGTACGAGCATGGCAGTCAAAAGCGCCAGTCCAAGGGCCGCGGCGACGCCGCCCGCTATAGCTAGGCGGGTCGTTTGCTGCCGATCGTCCCCGAACGCGCGCGCGAACCTGCTGCGCGCGCAACACTTGCGCGCGCAGGCGGACACGCCCGCGCCCGTAAACATGGCGACCGCGGCCGCGAGCGAAGAGCACAGCAGAGCGGCCGCGAACGCGCCTGCCACGAGCAGCCCGTTGCAGCGGCAGTGGCCGGAATCGTCCTGGCAGGCCCCGAACCAGAAGACGGTCGCTTCGTTGCCGAAGCAGGGCGAGTAGACAATCCTTTCGCTGCAGTTGGCGGGGGCAACAGGTACAGGCAGTAGTCGGTGCTGATGTTGAGGAAGGCGGCCAGCTCCCACGGGGGACCCCGGGTCGACGGCCCAGCGAAGGTCGAGTGCCGTCTGCAGCCTGACCACGACGGCTTTTGACGTTTTTGTAATGCTAGTCGACAGCGCCTGCAGCTGGTCGAGATTTTCGTTGACGCTGGCCAGCATGCCGGCGCCCGAGTTGTACAGGTCAGTCAATCGTTTTTGTTTGGCCCTGCCTGCTTGTATGTCCGCCATCAGGAGCTTGTAGCGGGCCAGCGCCTCCTGGTAGACCTTGGCAAACTCTGCCCTGGCCTTGGCGGCGTAATCTTCGATGTCGTGCTGCAGCGCATCGGAACGATTGGCCAGGTCGTCCAGAAAAATCTGCGTGTTGCCCCAATGGCGCGGCCGGTCGAGAAGGACTGCATCGACTCCCAGGCCGCCTGCTCGACCTGTTCCGCGAGGCCCACGGTGGACGCCGAGAGCTGCGACACCGTCTCGCCCAGCCGGCGGTACAGGGGCATCAGCTCGCTCTGCTGCTGCAGGCGCAGCTGCACCGCGTTGTCCCTGACGGCCTCCAGGCTGGGCAGCTGGCCCCGCGTGATGCGGTCGGACAGGCACAAGACGGCCGGGGAGGTCGGGCAGGCCACGGTCACGTTGAGCGCGCCCGACAGGGCCGTGACGTCGACGACCGACGTCTGGTACTGGGCCAGGCCCCGCAACACCGTCGCGAACACCAAACTTCCGTTGACATGCACGCGCAGCTCGCAGCCCTCGCCGACATTCGCGGGGTCGACGGTGGTGTACGCGAAGCGCACCTCGCGCTGCTGCGTGCCGCCAATAGGCTGCTTGAGCTCCAGTTGTTGCGGGCAGAAGCGGAGGCCCCCGAGCCCCTGCGACGACACCGTGCTGTTCAGGGCGAACGGCACCCGCAGCAGGATCTCCAGCTCCCAGC
This sequence comes from Paulinella micropora, assembly GCA_019918135.1. Lineage (NCBI taxonomy): Eukaryota > Cercozoa > Imbricatea > Euglyphida > Paulinellidae > Paulinella > Paulinella micropora. The sequence continues at coordinate 21,299 of WBZZ01002537.1, read as the reverse complement.
GCTTGGGGTAGAAGCGGACGGCGCCGCTATTGCGCGGCCAGTGCACGTAGTACTTCTCCAGGATCGCGCACAGCCCGACATTTGTGGTCCTCGTGCGCTGGCAGCGCCGGTCGCGCAGGCGCAGCCCCGCGCCTATTGGATCCAGCGCGGCCAGCCACTCGTAGCGGCGGCGGTCGGCCTCGGGCGCGTTCTGAATCGCCTGCAGCTGTTGCAGCACGTCTTCCGGAGAAGGCGGAGCCTCGACGTCGAGCGGCGCCAGGAAGTGGCCCAGGCACACGTCCGCGGCGCGCGGGTCAAAGACGCCCTGCGCGTACGGGTTGCGCGCGCCGTCCAGGAATCTGGCCATGCCGTCCTCGCGCAGGGGCAGGCGCACGAGCCCGCCCCACTGCGACAGGTACTGCTGCCGCTGCTCGGGGGCGAGCCCCGCGTACCAGTCGCTCTTGGCCAGCCAGCCGGCGGAGCCCGACTGTGGCGGCGCGGGCTCGAACAAGTACAGCGGCGTGTGCGCGCGGGCCGCCAGCCACTGCATGGGCTTCAGCAGCGCCTGCGGCACGTCGTGCACGTACGCCTGCAAGCCTTCGGGCGCGCCGCTGTAGCTGGCGGAGCCGAACGGGTGCGAAATGTTACCCCCCCCCCGCCGGAGGGCGACGATGACGCGTTGATGGCGCGGTAGGCCCGGACCAGCCCGCTGGCGGCGTCCACCGAGGTGGCGCGCACCGGGCACGGCCGGTCCAGGCAGTACGGGTAACCGGCGAAGTAGAGCTGGGCGGGCAGCAGGCGCTCGTGCACGTTGACCCAGCTGGCTGTCTCGACCGTGCCGTTCACGGTTGGCTCAATGGCCGCCGAACAGTCTGTCCGGCGGCCGCCGAGCAACCACAACTCGCTGAGGTCGGCCGACGCCAGCGCGGCAGACGCCTCGTCCTCCTGCAGCTGCAGCTGCGGCGCGTTCGAGCGCCGGCGCCCGCCGAGTTGAGCGTCACGCGGCCGCGCGACGCCTTCGGCCCGTACGTCAGGTCCCGGCGGCCGCGCCTCGTCGACGTCACGGTCGGCGACGGCAGCTCGCCCTGCGCCAGCCCCCTGAGCTGCGCGGCCTGGCGGCGCATGACGGGCACGCTCGTCAGCAGGTCGTCCCAGAACAGCAGCGCGGGGTGGAACGTCAGCGACAGCTCGGCCTCGCCGGCTGCAGGCACAACCGCAGCGCCCGCGCGCTGCGCGAGGCGCCACGCGCCCAGCGCCGAGCCGTCGGTCTTGGCGAGCAGGACCGCGTAGTCACCGGGGCTCACGGCGCAGGCGGCGCCGAGCTGCGCCTCCAGAACTGCGGCCTCGGCCGAGCTGGCGCTGACGTTTGCCAGCAGCCGCTGCAGGAACGGCCACGTCAAATGTCTTACGACGAGCCCGTTGCGCGCGTTGGCCCACACCGAGTTCAGGGCGCGGCTCTTGTTGCAATTAATGTCCAGCGCGGTTAGGAGGTCGTTTGTTAGGTTGCCCCAGGCCCCAGTCGGGGGCCGCGGCTGGCCGCAGTACCCGTATTTGACCCAGTCCCACTGCGCGCCGTCCGCGTTGGCCGGGCGGCAGAACTCGCCGCGCAGGACTTCTGTGACGGCCTCCAGGCCGCTCTCGTTGCCACTGGCGCACTCGGTCCAGCCGGTCGGCGCCAGCCACGCGGGCGTGGCGGCGGGCGTCGGCACGGTGTAATTGGTGAGCCCCAACAGCGAGGCGGACGCGAGCGCAGTGGCGCCCAGCCAGCTCAGGCGCGTGTCCTCCGAGGTAGAGACCTCGACCCGGCGCTGCAGCACGCAGGTGCAACCGCGGCCCGTGCAGCCGCGCGGGCCGAGCAGCAGCGCGGTCTGCAGCAACGAGTCGTACTGCTGGTTCTCGAAGGACAGCGGCACGAGGTTGCACTCGAGCCACAGCGAACGCCTCTCCAGCAGCACGGGCGCGGCGCTCTGGTAGCACGGGCCGCGCCCGGGCCTAGCAGCGGCCGGAACCGGGCGAATGCTGACCCAGGCGCTGCCCCTGACGGGGAACCAGTCGGGCGCGCCAGTTGCCTCGTTGAACAGCAGCAGGGGCCGCCGGCCGCCGTCGGTCAGCAGCGGCGACCAGCCCTGTTCTATTGAGTCCTGCAGGGCACTGAACAGGCCGCGCACCAGCGACGCCTTGGAGTCGGCGCGCGTGTGGATCAGCTCCAGCACCCGGGCCAGGCTGCCCCACACGGCCGACGCGCTCACCGCCTTCTCCAGCAGCGCCTGCATGAACAGCCGGTTGCGCTCCGTGATGAATTCCGCGCCGTCGGCGCACGACAGCAGCGCGTTGATCTGGCCTTCCACGACCGTAATCGCCCGCCTCCGGCCCCGTTCGCGTTCAGCACCTGCTGCGTCGTGTTCTCGACCAAGCCCGTGTGGCGCCGCAGAATCTCGTTATAGAAATCAGCCGTGGCGTTCAACTGCTCCTCCAGCGACGACACCGCGGAGTCTACGCGTTTGAGCAGGCCCTGCACCTGGTCCCTGGCCGCGCCGATCTGCGTATTAGTCGCCTGGTACGAATCCACCATCTTATTCCATTCATCGCTGAACTCGGTGGACGCCTTGAACTGGTCCAGCTCGCGCGTGTACATGTTGCGCAGGTACAACAGCTCCGTGGTGTACGCGTTGGACAATTTCAGGTCAAGTTCATACTTGATGTTCTGCACCTCGTTCTCGGCGCAGGTCTTGAGGTCCAGGCACTTGGAAGACACGGCCGTGAGCGAGCTGGCCAGGCAGTCGGCGAGCACCGTGGCGGCGTCGGTCTCCGCGCTTTCGCCGGCCGCCTTGGTCAGGTCGATGGTCTTGACCGCGTCCAGGCTCAGCTGCTTGAGCTCTTTCCACGCGTTCGAGAATTCGGTGCACACGGTTTGGATCTCGTTAAGCGTCAGATTGCTCGAGATTGCCTGTAGCAGCGCACGGCGGCGATGCGTGCCGTTGGTGTCCTGCTGGTTCAGTATCTTCAGCGCTTTCCCGAAGAGATCGGTGGTGCCGTTGGGGTTGGTTTCGTGCGGCGCCGGCGGCGTGCCGGGGTCCTGCAGCGACTTGTCATTGCTCGAATTGGTTTTGTTCGACAGGGGGTCCCACGTCTGATTCAAGAAGTCCTTGACGGTGCGCACCAGCATCCCCCCGTCCACGTCGTCCGTGAGTGACACGCTCGCCGTGACGGTCCGCGTCCACGACGGAGCGAAGCCTATGAGATCTAATTCGTTGTACTCGACAAAGGGCGCGGAAACTGCTAGGGGCACTTGAAACTCTTGCCCATTGTCGGTGAACGTGACTAACGATCTACAGATCGAGTCGACACAACCACGCGATTCAACGACGGCGCGGACTTGGGACCCTGACCCCAGGGGAATTACCGAGCGAACCCTCGCAAAGGCAGTGGAATCACCCCAGACCGCACCGAACGCAACCGCGGCGTTTAGCAGCAGCAGCAGCAGCGGCAGCATGTCAATACAGAGACAGGAGATGGAAAAGAAGAGTGCAGAGAAACTGACTTGGATTTCCCCCTTGGCTCTCTCTCTCTCTTTTTGTTATTCTTTCTCTGACGCACGGCCGCCCAAGCTAGAAGCAAAAAGGAAACATGGGTGCCCCCCCCGCCAGGAAAAAAGGAGCGGGGGGGGGGCCAGAGAGGGGGGGAAATGTGCGACCGAGCGTGGTCCTGACTTTTTCGGCTCTCCTTTTTTCCTCCGACCCGCCCGGTCGCACATTTGCGAGCGAGCGGCGGCGGGCGGGGGGAGTAGAACCTGTCTGCACTGGCGGCCCCCCCCCTTTCCGGTCCTGAGCAAATCTTTTTTCTCGAGGTACGGTGAATTTCGCGGCACAGGCGCCCGATAATCTTGCCTGAATTTGCGGCACGCCAATTTCGGGGGGCAAGATCTCCCCGTGCGACTGTCTGTGTTTTTTTGCCGCCACCCCCAAATTTCTCTCTTTCCCCATCTCTCACCCCCGCCCTACCTGGTTTTCTCTCCCCCCCCCCCCCCCTCTCTCTCTTTGCTCACACACACACTCGCACCGCGGGGTGCTAGGTTGGACATACCTGGCCGCAAACGGGTTCATCCTCAGTCCTTCCTTATTAAGAAAAAAAAAGACAAACAGGCACCCAAGACAGACCGGAAATGAGCGAACTAAGTTTTGTTCTCGCGCTCAAGACGGGGCGGCCCGGGTGTTACGACAAGCTCTGGTGCCAGCTCAGGCAGGCCAACCAGGCCGACTTGCTAGAAGTTCTCGACACTAAAACCAACAAATGGGAAATACAAGCAACAGCGGACCCCGGGCGCCCCGTGGCGGTCAGCCTTTTCGGCCTGGTGCCGCTGTCAACCCCCGGGCACCGGGGCATCACGTGCATAGACCGAACGCTGGTGTGGGCGGATAAGAAGGGGTCCGGGGCCGGGGCGTTCAGTATCGAGAAGCTCGAGTGGGCCGCAGACGACACACAGCAGGAGTTGGCAACGCGAACCAGGACCGAGCTTAAGACGTTGCTAGAACAGTTGTCGACCGAATTTAATGGGTGTGTCATGGATTCGAACGTACCCTTTGCCCAGACCACCGCCAGGATTAGGCACCTGGACTACTTTCGCGAGAGCTTGTTCGGCGGCTGCAGGATGCAGGGGGCAGTGGAAATGCGGCTGCTGCAGAGGCAGGTGAGGGCCGCGTACAAGGGGCCCACGCCTAAAGAACTGCAGCAGGCCGCGGACGCTTGCACCCGGGCTACGACCGTAGACGAAAAGTGGCTGGCCGCCGTTACACATCCGGCGCTGTGCCACTGGGCGTACCACTGCGCCTGGGCCCTGCGGCGCCTAGGTCTGACAGAAAGGCTGGTGTGGCAACACGGGGACCTGCAAGGAAAAAGTGCACAGGAGTGGCTGAGCGAGGCCCGCCAAGCCAGGTCGAGCAAGCCGTTGCAAAGGCTGCTGGCGCTGGGCGGCGAGGTTCTGGCAGAAATGCTGGGCTTCTTCAGCCGGGCGCAGTGGTACCTGGAGGACAGGCTGGACGTGTGCGGGCGGGGGGGAGCGCGCGGCAAGCACGACTTCCGTTTGCGGGACCAGGTGCTGCACACGCTGGACCTGCCGGGCGAGCTGGCGGCCCAGCGCGCCGACGACTGTGAGAGCCTGTCGCTGAGCTGCTACCTCCAGTCCGAGAGTTTCCTGTGCTGGTGCGAGTCAGTCTTGGACTATGTACAATTGTTGCCGCCGCTGCTAGCGCTGGTAGTGACGTGCACGCACAAGTTCTACCGAACAACGCTGGTAGTAGGCAGCGTAGCCTTCGGTGTGGGCGCCGGCGACCCCGTCGCCCGGTAGGAGGTGCCCGTGGCAGAGGCGCGCGAGTTCGAGGCGGCCAGGCGGGGGGCCCAGATCTCGAACGAAACAGCCCTGCCCCGGGACGACGCCAGGATCCAGTGCCACGTGTTCTGCCTGCTGGTACCGTCGGCCTGGCTCGGGGCGCGAAGGGCGCAGCAGCCGCCGGGCCACACGGTCGGGCAGGCCAGGCGGCTGCTGGGGGCCGGCCGCCAGAGCCTGCCGTTGCTCCCCGTAGACTGCACGGTGATTACGCTGGCGAACCAAAACCTGTTGGCCGGCGGCGGCGTGCAGCCCCTGCTGAGAAAACACTTCTTGTACCGGCCGCACTGGGCGGACGTGGCTGCGGGGGCGTTCCCCGTGCACACGCGCCAGAGCCCTTACAACACGCAGAGCGCGCGGGGCTACCGGGACGTGTCGTTCTTGTTCTGTCCGCAAGACGACTCCTTCGGACAGTTTGCGGTGCGGGCCGGGGGTTACCCGGGCTCCGACGAGCTCATGAGCGTCGGGGCCCCGATGTGCTGCCTGCTGGACAGCCACCGGTCGTGCCGGGAATGTGGCGGCGGCCGCAACTGCGGCAGCGTCGTCGACCTGCTGCCGGTCGGGCAGGACGTTCGTGACGGTGTGGCGCGGGCTTGCGCGCTTTTGCAGGCGGTGGTGCCGCCGCCCCTGCTGCCCGTGCCCCTAACGAGCGGACAATGCCAAGAGAATTACCGCAAGATTATCACGGAAGCGGGGTACTGGGGCGACAAGAGAAGCCGCTCTCCCTGGTACGCGGTCTGGCCCAGCAGCTGCTTTGCGCAGGAACCACAGGACGGGGCAGTGTCGGTGCAGCTAGCAGAAGGGTTTGCTGTTTGGTACAAAGAAGGCCCCACGAGCGCCAAAACGTGACGACGCGCGAGCGTACAATTTTTTTAAAAAAAAGAATGATCACCCCCCCCCCATTTTTTGTTCCGGGTTTGCTTGAACTCGCGTTGACAGAAAGACCGTTTTTTTTAATGATTTTGTGGGGGGCCGGCGCTGCCAGCGCAGGTACTAGCAGCAGCCCTCCTTCACGCCGTTGCTGGTGTCGACGACGCTGACCGTTTCTTTCTCTGCTCTCCTGTGGCTGATCTCGGCCGCCTGCACCAAGAACGGCCGGATCTTAGCCATCAATTCTTCTTGCGAGTCTGTTTCTGCGCTAGTATGCAGGATCCGCCCCTCGAACCGCTGCCTCAAGTCACTGTTGCCGTGCAGTTCGTCCTCTGCGCCATCGTACCCCCGATCGCGCTGGCAGCCGACCAGTACGAACAGGATGTCCTCGTTCTTGTCTTTCGAAGAAGTGTTAAACTTCAGTACCTCCTGGTAGAAATTTTAATTTTCTAAGCTGCAGCACACCAGGGCCATGTGCGCGCCGCGCATGTAATTCGAAATCATGGAGTCAAAACGCTCCTGCCCGGCCGTGTCCCAGACCCAGATCTGGTGCAGTTGGTTATCGAGCTCTATGGAGGGCAAGATCTTGAAATCCAGACCAACCGTGGCGGGGGTGTGGCATTCGCTGGGGGGCCTGTTATCCGCAAGCTTCTGCAAGAGGGAGGACTTGCCTGCACTCGAAGATCCCAGCATGACTACTTTGAGGTATTTGCCGGTCGCGACCCTTCTTTGCATACCCTTGTGCCGCTGTCTTTTTGGGGGGAGAGAGGGGGTGACTGTGAGGTCTGCCTTGGGGTTTGCCAAGGAGAAGAATTGTTTTTTTTTTTTTTTAAACCAAGAAAAAAAAAGCCAAGCACGCACAAAGAAGGGAGCGTAAAAGAATGGGGGGGGGGGGGGAGGCGGGGAGGGCTTCGTTTTTTCTTCTGAACCAACTTTGCTTCGTCTAGTACTCGGGAGGGACCGCGGGCGGGGATTGGAAAAGTGTGGAAAGGGGGTTAGGTACGGGGGGCAAGGGCGCGCGAGGCCCGGGAAGGCGAAGGCAAGAGGGGAGGGAAGGGAAGGCAGCAGGACAAGCAAAGAAAAGGAAACGGCTCGTTTAGATCTCAAATCCAAGGGCGGGGGGGAAAAGCAAAAGGAAGTTTTAAAGAAAGAAAAAAGCGCAGAGATTTTCAGGCTTTTTTTTTTTGGCTCTCTCCTCCCGCCGCGCTTGCACTTTGGTGAGAGCCTCGTAACCTCTCTTTCCTTTTTAATCCTTTTCTTTCTGGTTGCGCCCGCTGGTTTGCGCACTTTCGATGGAAGGAAGCAGAGTCAAGTACGGGGTGCTGAACCCCGAAGAAGAAGAATATGGCGCAGTGGCTATCACCGGCCTATGTGCTTCATAGTGTAATATGCGAGAAATTATTAAATATAACATACTCCGGGGTTATAGTAAGTCCAGAAAGATAATCCTTTCCAGAAAGTTCAATACGAGAATTGATCGGGTTTCATCCCAGATTAGCGCGATTTCTCCCTACTAAGCACAACGGAGATCTTCTTTGCCATGTAATTGAATCCGTCTACCGTAAAATGTATTTTAGTAAATACATCCGCGATATTTTTGGGAACGGTTGTGGGAATGCTGGTTGGAGCAGGGCGTACCAATCCAGAAAGTTACCCAGGCGCCCCAGGGGTCGAAGTCGAAACCGGTAAATGGTTTACAAATTCCTCGAGTGGAATGATGGTGCCCAGTTGGTTCCAGAGAGCTTCTTGCTTTGCCACAGAGCCTGTGGGCCCCAGGTACTCCTGGTAGATGTCGTGTCGGTACCAATGGAAGGTGAAGCAAATTAGTTTGCTTATCTTTAACTGCCTTCAGTAAAATATTTCGGTACTCACCAGAGTAGGTGGTGAATAGATCTTCTCTGAACTGCGTTGATTGCGTCCAGGAGAGGTCCGCAGTAAGAGGAGTTGACTTCACTTCTTCAACTTCCTTCAGAAATTTCTTCTCGGATGGTAAACGGATTCAAGCATTTTCTCTTGTGCTCACGGAGGCGCGACAGGGGATCGTCGTGGCGTGAATTGGAGAACATGGTAGGTCACCAGGAGTGAGCCAGGCGATGCCAGTACACCAGTAGAGCGTTGTGAGCAGCAGACAGGCTAGATGATAAGGGGGTGACCCTAACACAAACAAAACCAGACACATACTGTGTTGGTTGGCTGCATAGATTGCAGAAGAGCAGAGAGACGACACAAAAATGCAAAGACAGGTGAACGATCTGTCTCACATATGTTTTTTTGATGACCTCTGATCTCCCACTTTCGTTTAGTAGTACCTTCCTTGCACAGGCTGAGTGTAGGAGGTGCTTTCAGTTGAATCGATCTGTCGACGGCGCACACATAACTCTGTGTGTGCAGTTTCCCCTTGAAAGGAAATTCGAATTGTGAGTAACAATGGATACAACCCCAAGGGGTAATTACACAACGAACTCTTATTAAAGATCTCTATGGCTGCTAGCATTAAGTCCTGACTCCTGAGAGCAGGTGAAACTTGATATCAGTAAATAGCAGAGCGGTCACTCGTTTGCCACCGCCAAGTTTACGTAGACTCAAGTTTCTACTTGTTGCAGACTTGGGTTGCAAAGTACGAACTTCAACACGAATGAACGTAGATTGTGAATCAAGTTTGCTAAGCTTGCGCAAAAACTACTTGTAAAGCAGCAGGCTTGAAGGACTCATGATTGCTTCAAAGAGTCAAGTCTATTAATAACTTGTAGTTCAACTGTGTTCAGGATTTGTTTTTTGGTAAAAATTCCCATTAGTTATGAATCTAGGAATCATTTTCCACCTGTACACGTCCTTTCAATAAATTTATCTCTATGACTTGTTTCACGATCAAAGGACAAAAAGGCAGTGATATGGGGAAAAAGGAAATTCATAGCTGTGTAGGCGCAGATAGGTAAATATGCGACCTTTTCTTATACCCCTATACACCGTGATGTATAGAAGAGCTATATCTCGTCAAGATGTAGTTATATCCGTTTTTATTTATATACTTTTGAGCCGGTTGAAAACGATAATATTACGATTCATAGTCGGTACTACTTTTTTAAGCCGGATAATATTATCGTTAGGGGTGACATCGGGGAAGGGCTCTCTGCTTCCTTTTTGTTGCTTGGCTCTGACAGTCTCCTACCTTTTCCGTCATATTGGTTTCCTCTCTTTTGTAGAGGAGGAAGATTAGGAAAATATTATTGGGAAAGATTTTACCTTGAGCAAGGTAAAGTTTGGTGGGTCACCGATCGCAACCAAATATTAAGTTAGATGGAAATGTCAAATTGATAAATCATTAAATACCATAAACATTAATTTATTAAAATAAGATAATATTGATATTTATTCATTAAAGTGAAAGGTATCAGTATTGAACTCCAAGACTAGCCTTAGTTTTGAAATTTTTGGTCAGGAAATTGAGTCGTGACAGTGTTACAGTGACTCAATATTTAATAATATAACCGTTGAACTATATAACGACTTGTAGAATGAGGAATACGCCTTCTACGTTAGGTATTCCACATTCTACAAGTCGTTAGAGAGTTGTCATGTTATTAAATATTGAGTCACTGTAACAGTCGTCACGTTCTTAAAATTTTCTATTAGTTGCCAATTTGAACAACGATGTTGATAATTATGATAAGACAATTAAAACTAACAAAAATAAATTATTTTTTCTTATATATTTTTTTTTCAAAACTGGGACTAGGAGCGGAATCGTTTTGTCTTGTCGTAGGTCTGGGCACGGTTCAGTGACAGGATAAGTGGAAGTTAACCGCATGCAAGTTGAAATATGAAAGTCGGTGGCACACGTTTGAGACTTCATGGTTATACAATATATACATTAATATTGTCACGGTTTTAATAAAAACAAAAGATTTCACCTCACTGAATTCATATCTTTGAAAAAAAAATTAAAAAAATTTGAATTTCCACTCCGCCGTTACAGCAGTTTTTTAAAACGATTTTGCAGTCACCGTAGACTTTCTTTGCTGAGTGGTTCTAACTTGATTGAGTTTAGTTTCTCTCTGTTTTTATATATTGTTTTACACCAAAACGTATGTACTTTAATTTATTTAATTCAAAATTAATAATATTTACTCAAATTGCAATTCAAATTCAAATTTAAATCAAAATTTTTCAAGTTTGCGGGTGGCACCGGTTCTGAATGTGAAGCACTAGTAGCTCAGTGATTAATTAACATGGACAGACAATGACAGATCCTATCTAATATTAATATTACTGTTCTTGCTTTTGTTTTCTTTCAAAATGAAACATTTTAACTGAATAAAACAATGCGAATCATTTTTAAAAGCAATTGGCCCCCGTTACCGTTGCAACCGTTACACGTACACTGAGCGAGCAGTTTCCGGTTGGGCTCTAACTTGGTTGAGGTTGGTTCCTTTTCGTTTTTATGTTGTTTTACATCAAAATGCATGCAACCTAATATAATTTATCAAATTTTAAAATGTCAAGTTCAAATTTCTACACTCAAACTTGACTTGAAATTTTCAAGTTCAAATGTTTCCGCCTTTTTTAAGGTTTGGGGGGGGGGGGTTCTGTTTATTGTTCGGGTGTTGTTTTCTGTTGCATGGCTTTGGTTTTTGTGTTAAAGAGAGAATGGGTGTGATCTGTTTGTTGTTGTTGTTGTTGTTCAATTGTTGTTGTTGTTGTTGCTGTTGTTGTTGTTTTTGTTGTTGTTGTTGCTGTTCAATTGTTGCTGTTCAATTGTTGCTGTTCAATTGTTGTTGTTCAATTGTTGTTGGTGTTGCTGCTGCTGTTGTTGTTGTTGGTGGTGGTGGTGTTGTTGTTGGTGTTGTTGTTGGTGTTGTTGTTGTTGTTGTTGTTGTTGTTGGTGTTGTTGTTGGTGTTGTTGCTGTTGTTGTTGTTGTTGTTGGTGGTGGTGGTGGTGATGTTTTTGTTGTCGATGATGATGCTGATGGTGGCGGTGGTGATATCGCTATCATTATTATCATTATTACTATTACTATTATTATTATTATTATTATTATTATTATTATTATTATTATTATTATTATTATTATTATTGGACACCGTGATAGCCCAGTGGTCAAGTTCTACCATCTGGGCCCTGTCGCCAGTTCGATTCCCGTCGGTGCCACCAGTATTTTCATTGAACATACCGATCCGTCTGGACCAGTATTTTCATTGAACATACCGGTCCGTCTGGAAGTGTTGGAACTGTCCTTGCGGGGGTGTCATTAGAGCCTATCGTCAATTCTTCGTACTCCCCTCACGGGTGAGACGATGGAGGCGCATGTGCAGAAATGCATCAGCCATTGACAGAGAAGCACTATTATTATTATTATTATTATTATTATTATTATTATTATTATTATTATTATTATTATTATTATTATTCAGCCCAATGGCCTCAAGGCGTTAAACTGTGACGCCAACTCATAACCCTGTGGTGGTAGATGCTGGGGAGGAGGGTCGTTGCGCGCGTAAAAGATCTTAAACTCCGCATATGCTGGTTGATAGCCCAGGACCCAGCAGACACCAGATTGTTATGGGTGGGGTTTCGAGGCAGGTCTAGCAACCGCGCTTGGTGTATGCACTTGCACATTCGGTGACGTCTTGCAAGAGGTTGCTGGGACTGCGGAATAAACTCGGCTTAGTGCAGTCTTGCCCTCAGGAGCTCCATCGGTGGCCCCGATCATCAGGCGAGAGACTGACACGGGGGGGTGGAGGACCTCGAACAAGGGTATTGGAGGCTTATGTCCGTTGAGGATATGCCATTAGCTGCATCAGTACGCCTCAGATATAGTAAATATTATTATTATTATTATTATTATTATTATTATTATTATTATTAGGGAGTACATAGGCCATCGGTCCCTTTCCATGGGCTGATTGGTATAAAGCTCCTAGAGTAATGTTCTATGCGGTCACTTCCTTTATTCCACCGATTGGTGTGGAGACTTTCCTTATGGAATGGAGGACTGGATGCACATGGCCTTTTGCCTCAGCAATTGGCAGGAGATACATCATACACTATTATTATCATTATGATTATTATTAGCCGCGTCACCGAACGGCCCCGTAATACCAATGGAGGCACATGTCCGACAGGATCAAAGGCCAATTGACTGATAAGTCTATTATTATTATTATTATTATTATTATTATTATTATTATTATTAGGGAGTACATAGGCCATCGGTCCTTTCCATGGGCTGATTGGTGTAAAGCTCCTAGAGTAATGTTCTATGCCGTCACTTCCTTTATTCCACCGATTGGTGTGGAGACTTTCCTTATGGAATGGAGGACTGGATGCACATGGCCTTTCGGCTCAGCAATTGGCAGACGATACATACATACATACATATTATTATTATTATTATTACTATTACTATTATTACTATTATTACTATTACTATTACTATTATTATTACTATTATTGACACCGTGATAGCCCAGTGGTCAAGTTCTACCATCTGGGCCCTGTCGCCAGTTCGATTCCCGTCGGTGCCACCAGTATTTTCATTGAACATACCGATCCGTCTGGACCAGTATTTTCATTGAACATACCGGCCCGTCTGGAAGTGTTGGAACTGCCCTTGCGGGGGTGTCATTAGAGCTTATCGTCAATTCTTCGTACTCCCCTCACGGGTGAGACGATGGAGGCGCATGTGCAGAAATGCATCAGCCATTGACAGAGAAGCACTATTACTATTATTATTATTATTATTATTATTATTATTATTATTATTATTATTATTATTATTATTATTATTATTGGACACCGTGATAGCCCAGTGGTCAAGTTCTACCATCTGGGCCCTGTCGCCAGTTCGATTCCCGTCGGTGCCACCAGTATTTTCATTGAACATACCGGTCTATTTCTGGACCAGTATTTTCATTGAACATACCGGCCCGTCTGGAAGTGTTGGAACTGCCCTTGCGGGGGTGTCATTAGAGCTGATCGTCAATTCTTCGTACTCCCTCACGGGTGAGACGATGGAGGCGCATGTGCAGAAATGCATCAGCCATTGACAGAGAAGCACTATTATTATTATTATCAAAATTATTATTATCAAAATTATTATTATTATCAAAATTATTATTATTATTATCATTACTATTATGGACACCGTGATAGCCCAGTGGTCAAGTTTTACCATCTGGGCCCTGTCGCCAGTTCGATTCCCGTCGGTGCCACCAGTATTTTCATTGAACATACCGGTCTATTTCTGGACCAGTATTTTCATTGAACATACCGGCCCGTCTGGAAGTGTTGGAACTGCCCTTGCGGGGGTGTCATTAGAGCTTATCGTCAATTCTTCGTACTCCCCTCACGGGTGAGACGATGGAGGCGCATGTGCAGAAATGCATCAGCCATTGACAGAGAAGCACTATCATTACTATTATTATTATTATTATTATATTATTATTATTATTATCTTTATTATTATTATTATTATTATTATTATTGGACACCGTGATAGCCCAGTGGTCAAGTTCTACCATCTGGGCCCTGTCGCCAGTTCGATTCCCGTCGGTGCCACCAGTATTTTCATTGAACATACCGGTCCGTCTGGACCAGTATTTTCATTGAACATACCAGTCCGTCTGGAAGTGTTGGAACTGCCCTTGCGGGGGTGTCATTACAGCCTATCGTCAATTCTTCGTACTCCCCTCACGGGTGAGACGATGGAGGCGCATGTGCAGATTTGCATCAGCCATTGACAGAGAAGCACTATTATTATTATTATTATTATTATTATTATTATTATTATTATTATTGGCCCGTCTGGAAGTGTTGGAACTGCCCTTGCGGGGGTGTCATTAGAGCTTATCGTCAATTCTTCGTACTCCCCTCACGGGTGAGACGATGGAGGCGCATGTGCAGAAATGCATCAGCCATTGACAGAGAAGCACTATTATTATTATTATTATTATTATTATTCAGCCCAATGGCCTCAAGGCGTTAAACTGTGACGCCAACTCATAACCCTTTGGTGGTAGATGCTGGGGAGGAGGGTCGTTGCGCGCGTAAAAGATCTTAAACTCCGCATATGCTGGTTGATAGCCCAGGACCCAGCAGACACCAGATTGTTATGGGTGGGGTTTCGAGGCAGCTCTAGCAACCGCGCTTGGTGTATGCACTTGCACATTCGGTGACGTCTTGCAAGAGGTTGCTGGGACTGCGGAATAACCTCGGCTTAGTGCAGTCTTGCCCTCAGGAGCTCCATCGGTGGCCCCGATCATCAGGCGAGAGACTGACACGGGGGGGTGGAGGACCTCGAACAAGGGTATTGGAGGCTTATGTCCGTTGAGGATATGCCAATAGCTGCATCAGTACGCCTCAGATATATTATTATTATTATTATTATTATTATTATTATTATTATTATTATTATTATTATTATTATTTGGTCAAGTTCTACCATTTGGGCCCTGTCGCCAGTTCGATTCCCGTCGGAAAAATTGGACACCGTGATAGCCCAGTGGTCAAGTTCTACCATTTGGGCCCTGTCGCCAGTTCGATTCCCGTCGGTGCCACCAGTATTTTCATTGAACATACAGGTCCGTCCGGACCAGTATTTTCATTGAACATACCGGTCCGTCTGGAAGTGTTGGAACTGCCCTTGCGGGGGTGTCATTAGAGCCTATCGTCAATTCTTCGTACTCCCCTCACGGGTGAGACGATGGAGGCGCATGTGCAGAAATGCATCAGCCATTGACAGAGAAGCACTATTATTATTATTATTATTATTCTGGAGGGGTGCACAAGATGGCACTCCATGGGAAGAGGTGGTTGGGCCTCTCCCCACGAAGGTGACCGCTTGGGGAGGGGTCACCGGGATCAACTCTCAACTGGGAATTTACTCGGTAGGGGTTCGGCCAGGCAGGTTGTGGGGTTGTCTGTTGGATTGTTGGTTGGCTCGTTTTTCTTGGCTGTTGGTTTGGGTCTGGTTTCCTGGTTAGCCCATTTTCGCCGAATTTCCTGCCGAGTAAATGCCTGGGGGCTTCCAGTTCCGGTTTGGTGATCTTGTTGAAGTGAGCATTCGGAGGAAACAGTACCGAGATGGGTTGAAGATAGGATTCACATTGAGCCGAGATGGGGCTGAGTTGACCTGTTCCAACTCGGCTCCATTTCGGCTTCATGTTAATCCTATCTTCATCCTATCTGGGTTTTGTCTCCTCCCTATCTTCGCTTCTTCGGGGTTGCCTAACTGGAACACATGATGAGCGCACGTTGGAGAGGGGCTTCAGTCGGTCCCAATGCCTTGCCAGTGCCTTGCTGCGTTGCCGTGCCTTGCCCCATGCATTCACACCCTCCACCGTTGCATTTCTAACTGAGCAGCTTCGGCTGGGATTACTATACTTGTCTGTAAGACCCTATAGGTACCGCTAGGTTCGCGCCTTCTATACCCACGTGGGGGAAGGAGTTTCAGCGGCACGCCGTCCGATCTGGCTCCACTCGGGGACACCCGTACCTCATGATGTGTATTGTTAGGAGCAGCTGAAAGTCCATAAGGCATGAGAGTAGAGGCGTTGGCGATGCGATGGAGAGTGTGTGTAGTGCGTGAGGCAGGTTCTGGCGACGCTGGGGGTGCTGGCGGGCGCCGAAGGGCACGAAGCGACGCGGCAGCGTCCAGTGACACCGGCGGAAATGCGTGTAGTGTGTGTTGCAGATACCGCCGATGCTATTTGCATGGACGGGCGCTTTCCTCGGCGTAAAGAGGCGCGGCGGTGATGGCCAGCGACAGTGGCCGTCTACTACTCTCAATGGATTACAAATACGCGAAGCACGGAGCTACCACTGTGGCCCTTATGGGACAAGGTAGAATCGCCGAAGACCTGGACAATCCCCGTGGGAATGCCTCTTCGACGGGCTCTGGCCCGATGTCCCAGGATGGGAGGATGAGGGCTCGCGTATATGACGGAATTCCTGAACCACGTGGAGAGGCTATCTTAGCTGCGCCTCATCCTTCCTCCCCAAACCTGGCACACGGGTCGGCGCTTCAACATAAGGCGAGCGGCGCTATATGGCAGATGGCACCGCCGCCTCGACGGTACCGGCGGGTAGATCGGTACGACAAGGACGGGCGTAATCTGATTGTCTCGGGGCTCTCAGAACGCGCCAATCTACAGGAGATCGCCTCCAAAATGAGCAGTCTTGGTCTGGTGGTCCCGGTAATGGAGTGGCAAGGCCAGCGAATGTCTCGTCACCTGGAGCTGGTCTACGAGGACGATGACAGCAGGCAGACGGCGTTGCAGCAACTCAAACATCTCAAACTCTTCGGCGGAGGGGTCAATGTGGCCCTTGGGCGCAGGTTCAGGGACAGGGAACGTGTCCGAAGGCTTATTCGCATCCATCTGCGTGGGGAAGCGGCGGTCCGGAAGGAGGAAGCTGCGACGGGATATCGCGTCTTGCCTCTGCATGAAGAATTTGTCGATGATGTGCAGGTGGTGTCTTCGGAATTGGCTGCCGATGCACCTAAGTGTGTGTCTGAGTGTGCTGATGTGCATGTGGTGCCCCTGCATTCGGCGGCCAGTGCAGTGGGGGACCAACCTGCGCAAGCACCTGCAGAGGGGGCAGCACGAGGGCGGAAGCCAAGCGCGGCCGTCGGGTCCGGAAACGAGCCAAGAAGCACCGCTCCAAGCAGTTCGATACCGGCTTCAAGCTACTCGTCGCGAGTCACAACTGGCAGGGTAAAACGGGATACGACAACATAGGCACGGCGGAATGGGCATCATTCTACAAGCACGAGGGCTGGCTAGTCATCGGGGCTCAGGAGCACCGCATGGGCAAGAAGCAACTTTCCAAATGCAGCCTGGATGGATTCCGGATTTTTGGAAAACCTGCGGAGGTCAGCGAGAAAAATCGCTGCAAGGGTGGGGTTCTATTCGCGGTGGCTAACTTCCTTGGTCCGTATTGCAACCTGGTGTCAGCCCCCGTCGACCACCGGCAGCAAGTGTGGCTGCGTATCGCCTCGGGTGTTACCGGCGCTCAGGATATCTATGTGGGCAACGGCTACTTTCCCCAGGAAACGCAGGAAGAAGAGTCGTCAGAGGCGTATGCGGCCTGGCAGGCAGCTATAGCTTTTTTTGGAGCCAAAGGTCTTGTGGTCACGGTGGCGGATGCCAACGCGAAGCTCGGGCCGGCATGCAGCCGAAAAGAGGAGGGCATCGTCGGTCAGGACGGGGAGGTCGATGATAAGGGAGCACCGGTACGTTCGGAGAACGGCAAGAGACTCGCAGCTGTCCTCGTCGCTACGGGCCTGCGAAATCTGAGCGGCTTCTCGTGCCCAGTGGAAGGGTCCTACTGGTGGTCCCGGCGTGAGCAGCGCGGCATGGGCACAGGCAAGCACCTCCTCGATTACATCTGCGCGTCGCCTGGCTTGGCATCTGGAGCAAAGTTCGGAGTATGCGAAGATGATCTTGATACGGACCACAAGGCAGTATGGGCCGAACTGACGTGGAGCGGCCAGCGCCGGCCAAAGCGGGCTGCGAAACCTTACAGGTCCTTTCGTGTTGATAAGCTTATTGGTGCTGGTGTCTCGGGTAATGATCACGCTGCGAAGCAAGCGCTGGATTATCTACGCGACAAGTTCGATGACGTATTCCAGCATTGCCTACAGAAGCTTGGAGTGCATCAGCTGCCTGAGCTTGACCTATCGGGTGGTGCCGACAGCCAACGGGTGGTAGATGACGTCACCGAGCGAGTGGCGCAGTCCTTCCGAATGGCGGCGCACCGGGTCCTTGGCTCCAGATGTATACGACCCCGTTTCACCAACAATTGGTTCGACGGGGAGCTAAAGGAGCTCATTCAGCAGCGCCGGGAGGCCTACGCAGCATACAGGAGGGATGAATCGAATGCGGAAGCCCGTCTGAATTGGCTACGGCTCCGCAAGCAAATTCGGAAGGCAACTCGGGCCAAGAAGTCCGCCTCCTTCAAGCAAGTGCAGGAAGGAGCGGTCAAATGTCAACGCGAGCAATCCTCAAAGCGCTTTTGGCTACTCGCGAAGCGGCTTGGCGGGGCACGCAGAACGAAGGTCTCCGCGCCGGTGCAAAGGGAGGATGGCTCACTGGCGTGTACGCTGCCGGAAAAGGTCGCTCGGTGGGAGGAATTTCGGAAAAATTCGGTGAAGCCACGGGAAAATCCGGCTAGTGCGGCTGTTGTGGTGGAGTGCTGTGCAGAAGCAGGCTCGCTGGAGTGGGAGGAAGCCGAAGCTAAGCGGCAGTTCCACTGGAACGATCGCTTCAGAGATGAGGTGGCCCGGGCTATGAAGGAGCACGAAGTAGGTGAAGACACTTGCGAAGAGCTGGACAAGCCGTTCACGCAAGAGGAGGTCCTTGCAAGGCAACGTGCCCTGAATAACCACAAAGCTTGTGGCGAGGACAAAGTGAAGAACGAGATGCTCAAGTATGGCGGCGCCTACATCAATGGCTACTTAACGCAGTACTTCAACTGGATTCGAGAAGCCGAGAGGACTCCAAAAGCTTGGGGCAAGGGAATCATCGTCAATATCCCCAAGGGTGGGGATCCTACGGATCCTGACAACTGGAGGGATATCTCGATTATTGGTTGCCTTGGTAAGCTGTATCTGTCCTTATTAGCTACTCGTCTAACGCTCTTCGTGGATGGCCCGGATAAGCTACGTCCAGAGCAGGGAGGCTTCCGCCCGGGGCGTCGCACTACGGATCAGGTCTTTACCCTTTGGCAGAGGTTGAAGGGGCGTCAGCAGCAGAAGCGGGAGTCGTATGTCCTGTTCGTCGATCTACGCAAGGCTTTCCCGTCTGTTTGGAGAGATGGCCTATTTGAGAGGCTCTGGAAGCTGGGTGTAAGGGGCAAGTTCTGGCGCACGCTACGCAGGTGCTACGAGCAGACTTCGTCGCAAGTGCTAGTTGATGGAGCACTCACCCCCGAAGTACTGGAGGGTGTAGGCGTCCAACAGGGGTCCCCTCTCTCTCCCACACTCTTCAACGTCTTTATGGATGAGCTGTGTGATCGGCTGGCGAGTGCCCTCAAGATCACGGATGTGAAGCGGCTGAACGACATCATCAAGGCACTTCTATACGCGGACGACGTGGCCCTCATCGCTCACAGTCGCACCGAGCTCCAGAAGATGGTCAATGTTGTGGCCAAGTTCGCGGAAGATTACCGGCTGGAAGTCAACTTGAAGCCCGGCAAGACGGAAATCATGCCCATTTACACGTCGAGCAAGGCGAAACGACCAAGTATCAGGGAGCGAGGTGAGCCCGTGGTGTGGTTTCGCGGCCAGAAGCTTTGTGTCACCAGTCAGTACAAGTACCTGGGAGTGGTTATCACCGACGACCTGAAGTGGAAGGAGCAGGCCCTGCGGGCTACGCGTGTCACTGAAGTCGCCACCGCAGGTTGGTACTCTTTGTGGTGTGCAGGTGAGATACAAGCTAGGTATCGTCTCATGTGCTGGAATCAACTTGTGGGGCCAAGCTGAAGTACGCCTTCGATGTCTGGCGTGCCCCCGTATCGCAGCTCACCAAGCTGGAGGCAGCAATGCTGCGCCCCATGAGGATGATTCTCGGCATCAGCCCTAAGACAAGCAAGTGGATTACACTCTTTCTGGCGCGCTCTTTGAGTGCGGAGCGTTTGCGGCGGGCGGCGCAACTGAAGTTCTATGGACGGCTGCGTGTTCTACCGGAGAAGCGATTTCCTGTCATCGCATCTCAAGTCAAATCCGACTGGACCGCGGAGGCCGAAGGCTATCAGGGACTCAATGGATCTACAACAAGGGCTTCAGGAGCTCCTAAATAGCTCAGAGAAGGACCTCGAGGGTTGGAGTTCGACTGTGGACAAGTGGGCCCTTCAGCAGGACGTCAAGATGGTGCAGCAACTGATGTGGGACAAGCGAGAGGCAGGCAGCGATCTTACTGATGGCCTGCGAGTCATCCTAAGACAAGTCTTTGGAACTAAGGAGTTCCCAAGATGGGTAGCCCTTGATGATGCGCATTATAATCTGCTTCGGAGAAGGTTGCTCAGCTGCAACAACCGCCTTCGGTTGTACCGCAGCAAGTTGGTCAGTGGCATGTCCCCTCGCTGCTTCTGTTGTCATGATGATGTCAATGAGTCCCTTGCGCACTTCTTATGGGATTGCCCCATGCATGAGGGAGACGTAAGCAGCTGTTGCTGAGTATGCAGAGGCTCGGTGGCATGGCTGTGGGGGTGCTGAGGGGGATGGAGGGAGTGAGGAGGGTGGTGAGGTCGTAGGCGGTGAGGTTGTGGTGGAGGATGTGTTGCTTGGGCGGGAGCGGGAGGGCTCTGTGCGGCAGGGTTGGGATGATATGTCGCCTGTGGATCAATCACGATTGTTTTGTAAGCTTTTTCAGGGGAAGTCGCGCTTCCGCAGTAACTTTAGGCTTGCTGCGTTGTTAGGGGTTACAGCGTTGCGTCCCCCTCCAAAGCTGGATGTGTTGTTTGGATCATATGTGTCTGAGTGTTGGTCTGCTAGGGAGGGTAAAAGGAGGAGCTTGGGGTGGAGGATGGGGCGAGGAGGTGATTGACCTCACTGAGGTTCCATCAGCTTCTGTCCCACCCTCTCCCCCAAGTGACGTTGATGTTGCGCGGCGCGGCCGTCCGCGCAGTGTGGACGTCCTGGCTAGAGAGAGGGGTTCGGGAGCGCAGCGTAGTGTCTCCGAGTTCTTCTCTTCAGCTAACACCCTCGCATCTAGCTCTTCATGCACTTCACAGCCCCCATCTGCCCCTGCTGTTGCTGTTGCTGCTATGTCTGTTTGGTGTTCTGACAATGCGTTGGATCGGCTGACCCCGGTGACCCAATGGAGCACATGTCCAGGATCTGGATCTGATGCTATAGTCTGAGGAAGCCTATTATTATTATTATTTTTTTTTTATTTTATTATTATTATTATTTATTATTTATTATTATTTTATTATTATTCACCGTGATACTCCACTTATGCTACCATCTCTACCACTGGACTAGCCCATGTGCGTCACAGTTGCTAGCACATTAAAAAAAAAAAAAAAATTGCCCTGTCGCCAGTTCGATTCCCGTCGTGCCACCAG
>WBZZ01002536.1:57500-91137 GCA_019918135.1 Paulinella micropora | reverse complement strand
GTTAATTTAGTAATTATAACCTTGCTTCTGTAATGCCCAACGATAGCTCGTAAAAAAGTCGGTAATACAATCAAACACAGTCCTCAAGAATGAGAATGATGTCTCGTTATATTAGCTCAGTGAAGCCAAAAAGGAAAACTGCAACAGACCAGGAATAAAATGGCATCAGGTCCAATCCGGACAAATAATACTGAAAAAACAAGCTGGTGCACCTGTCACCAGGAAAAGGTATTTTTTACCGGCTATCCGGGGGTGATGCCTACAGTACCCCCTCCCGATTTTATGACGGAAATAGCATTTTCGTCATACACCTTCTGATTTCTTTCTGCAAATAGTATGCGCTATGGAGTCATGCCACACAGCGCATCGACCCACGGATAGACGCTAAAAGACGATAAATATATCCTCATACGGCACGTCAAAGCGGATTCTCTAGCCTTTCTTGTAAATTTTGAACTCCTTCCCCTCAATTTTTTTTTTCGGCAGTATGTCAAGAACAAACGTACTATTAATAAAAAAATACAAGCAACGTGGTGCTGTAGTACGATTCCCCCTTTGATCTCCTTCTTCTGATCATTATCATTATTATTATTATTATTATTATTCACAGGGAGATCGTAAGTACATTGTCTTTTTTAATGACAATACCCTTGTATAAGGCGGATATCCTATGATATAGTATTAGGGGCCAGTCCTAATAGCTATATCCGAAGTCGAGGTGTATGTACCCGACCCTGCGATATACCGACACAAGTAGAGATTGACCGTGCTCAGGTACGACAGTATATAATCTATCGTAAAAAATAATTTAATGAAAGTTTCAGAGAACATTTCATTTTCGAGAACATCATCCCAGGACTTGGAAAGGGTCATACCCGGGAACACCATCGCTCAATACACTAGCGATCCCCGTATACGGTGTAGTATCATCGTCGATCGACCTTTCGCACTCGTATGTTGCGATCGAATGCCAAGTTATATCACTTAGTCTTTTTAATATTCATATTGATAACTGATGATGCATGATCAAATCATGATACGCCGTGGGCAATCAATCAGTTTGTTTGAGACGCATAAAGAAAAATAATTTCTTTGTCACTGCCTTCGTCGTCTGGCGCGGATTTCTTTGCCTGGTGGAGGACCACCAACAAAAGTCAGATCGAACTTTGACTGTTCGAGAATGTCCCAGACACATTATTAGGGATTCCGCCTAACGATAATTCAAAAGGGACATCAAGCACTCCTCTTGGCAGTGTCTGAATGGTCCACGCAGTGTAATCCTTGTCTCTGGGAGTAATTGTATCATCCCATGTCTCGAGACTTTTTGCGTCTTTATATACTGGCAGATAATGTCTTGCCTTTGGATCCTCAACCGGGTCCATACTTCTCCAAAACTGGAGTATCGGTTGTACTATCTTTGCGGCTGATGATATTTTGAGTGTCCGTGTGACACGCATCTGTCGTGGGACCGCCACGACCCGCATCAAGTATAAGTCTGAGAGAGTGTCATCAGCGACATGTTGTTCCGCTGGTCTCATCAGATAGAAAGCATCTTTCACCCATGCGATGGTTGCTATCGCATCGCCTTCCTTCCATCGCTCATGGACAATCTCAACGTTCCCGCGTTTGGGTCAGTGTCCGTCCCCTTCTCCTCCTGGTGGACGTCCTTTGATCTCATCGACCTCATCGCCTTCCTCGGTTGGTCGTTGATAAGATCATTCCGCGCTCTCCTTAGCTGCGCCTCTGTGATCTTCTCCTTCTTTCTGCTATGCTCTCACGGAGACTTGGACTGAGTCCCCACCGCGCTTATGCGGTCAGTCTGCTCCTTACTGTCCACCTCACTCTCCTCCTTCTCAGCTATCGGTGCCCGATAAGCATCGTCTTGGTCTATGCCAGCCTCCTTGTGGATGGGCGGCACCTCTTTGAACTCATCCTTCATCTGTTTTAACGCCTCCTCAACGGATTCATCTTCCAGTAAGAAGGGATCATACTTAATCAGCCTTCTTACATTCACAATTTGCACCTTCCCTCTACCCCTGATCTTGTAATTCAGAGGTCCGTCTGTTCCATAATCTGATAAGTCCTTTCCAGTGAGTGAACAGCTGAGAGCTGACTCCTTCGGGATTGAGATGGTACAATAGTACAGTCTGTTCATGATTCATCAACCATAACAGGTTATGATGATCAGTTCTGACAGTAATTGAGGTCCTCCCCACAAATACTCTCTGAGCCTCTTGAGGGCCCATACTACCGCCAACGCCTCTCTTTGCCTTGTGCAATAGTTTCTCTCCGCCGCACACAACTTCCTACTAATAAACATAACTGGGCGTAATTTCTTCTCCTCATCCTCTTGTTGTAATACAGCCCCAATCGCAAACTTAGATGTCGTCTGTATCGACTACGAATTGTTTCGTAAAGTCGGGCATCGTTAACACCAGTCCTCCGTCTTTCGGGTCTTTGTAAATGAGATCTTTGAGCGCATGAAACGCTGCAAAGCCTCTTCGCCCCACTTCTCAAAGTTCTCCAAAATCTATCATTTTCTCCAACTTAGCCCGTGTTGCACCCCAATCGGGTATAAACTGGCTATAGTATTGCGCCATCGCAAGGAATGAGTGCAATTCAGTGCGGTTCTTCGGTATCGGTCGATTCATAATCACCTCCCTCTTCTTTTTGGATATCGAGACTCGATTATGGGAGATCTCGTACCCTAAGTATGTCACACTCGTCTTGGCAAGTTGACACTTCTTTAGATTGCACTTCAGGCCAAAAGCTCCGATGCGCCTGAATATATCGGACAAATGATCGATATGCTCCTCCATTGTGTTAGAGTATACGATAATGTCATCGATATAGCAAAATGCATATTCTCCCGCCTTCTGTCCCCTCCTTGTCATAAAGCCACCGTCAGACAAATCATCGTACTGACTGCTCAACATCTTCTGCATCGCCTTCTGGAAAAGTACTGGGGCTTGCTTGAGGCCCATCGGAAGCACTTTCCATTTATATATTTCCATACCCACCACAAACGCCGTCAGCCATCTGGACTTTTCCTCCAGTGGTATCTGCCAGAAGCCAATCTTAAGGTCAATGACCGAATAGAATTTTGCATTCCGTAGTACTCTTCTTCCTTCTTCTAATGTCGGGAGAGGATTTCTCTCTTCCTCCAGCACCTTGTTAACACGAGCATAGTTAACTGTCAAGCGCCATTCTCCTCCTGGCTTCGGCACTATTCTCGGTTGTGAGACTATTGGAGATGTTGATCTCTCAATAAAGTCCTCATTGAGCAGCTGTCTTGCTAGCTCCTCCGCTATTTTCGCCTCATGTATACTCTAATTCGCCCTTCGTGGTGCCGGTGACGGCTCCGCACCCGGTATTTTGTAAATAACCGCAGTTAAATCTTCAGGCTTGACACCACCTGCGTGTGGAGGGTCAAAAATTTCCTTGTTCGCCTCTAATTTGGCTTTCAAAAGCTCCTTCTCCTTCTCCGTGCCTACTCCTTCTTCCAATATTTTCCGCGCCGCCTCTTGAAAATCTTCATCAGACATCTGCTTATGCTGCTTGAGGGGTTCTCTGTCCTCCTCCAAGCCTAAGTCCTCTTCCGAGACATCATCTAGGCCCGTCTTTTCATACGTGACCGTGTCCGGCTCATCATCTTTACCGAGCTCCACCAGCATGTCAATGAGTCTCGCGTATTGCAAAGGAGCTTTACGGGTGTAAAAACCATCAAAGCATGTGAATGCTTGCGGTATCAATTTCAACTTGTCGAGGTCTCTGAGCTTCCGCTTGTATGCACTGCTCTGCTCACGAGTTCCCATACGACAAGCCACCACTAGCTGTTGCTTGCGAGAGGGTACCGGTATAGGATGATCAATAAGCCGGTCCCTTATTTCCTGCGCCCATATCGCCTTCTCATTATATGGCAGGATAATAGTATACGGCTTATTATTTTCGAATAAAGTCCGTAAGCATTTCTTCACTTCAGACAGTGAACGCGGCCACGTGGGCTCGTCACCCCAGAAATCAGTAATAAAACTTTTAATAGTTTCTGGTGGAGTATCCGGGATTCGCCCCGTTCTCATTGGTACAAACGCCTCCCTTTTTTCTTCTCCTACTTTCGCATGGAAACAGTATCCGTTAGTAATATGGACATGTTCCTACTCCTTCCGCGGATCTCGCCAACGACGGGCTTCTTTGTGCGACACATATAATCTCCTCCTTTCGCTTCTCGATTAAGTCATCAATAGACTTTTTGTCCCAATGGCATGTCGGAACTGTGACAGTGCACACTTGGGATTCCCAATTGTCGGTCCAGGACAGTTCATCTGGTCTTACGACATGGGGATGAACGTACACCTCAAGTGCCTCATGTGCGATGGCTATCTTTTTGTGATCCGTCGCTAGACTCAGCTCATAAGCTCATAAGAGTCAGTAGCGTTGAAGGGATCAATATCGTTCTTTTCTCTTCTTTTTACTCCATATATCACTCGCCGTGCGGCGCAATCAATCACAGCCCCCATCGTAGCCAATTGGTCATACGATAGTAATATTGACCCGTGGTAACCGGGGACGACATAGAGGTCCATACGGTATACTCGTGCGGATTTCAATTTAAAGGTCAGTGTGATGATTCCCGTGATATCCGTCCGGCTGCTATCTCCTTTGAGAGTGCCCGTTGACTTTTTCATATTTCCGTCCACCCAGTCCCGGTATCGATTTAAAAACTTCCGGCCGACAATATTAATATTCGCCATCGTATCATTACCAACTTTTAATATTGTCTTCAATGTTTCACAATAAAGTTCCGTATAACACAGAGCATCGGGCCTGTGTATATTGGCTGCGAGAACAAGAACTTTACGTTCCAAATTTTGGAGTCTTGTCTCTAAGTTTTTCAACTCCTCCTTCTTCTCCTCCTGCTTCACCTCATTAACATTTTTATTATTCTGCGGTACTGGTGCGTTTACTATGTGAGCGACATTGTCTTGTGGTACTTGAGTACACACATTGTCTTTTTGCTCGCCACCCGCCGCGACCGTAGACATTGAGTCTGTTCGTGGTTGTTTGCTTGGCCGAGGCGATACGTCTGCCATTGGCCTCCTCGCCTCCATCGCAAGTCTCGCCTTCCTATTTGCATCAGTTATCATTGGTAACCGTGCTGTATGAACGGGTATGAGACTACCTTGGGGCTGCAGTCTCTGTGTACCCACATCTTTGTTTTCACATAGAGAAAGCGTTGGCCCAGTCTGCACAACAGCATTAGAAAGCACTGTGACTTTAGGGTTAAACTTCACAGTCTTCTCCTTCCTCTCTTCTTCCCCCTCCAGTCATTCCACCACCTCGAAACGATTACCGTGAGTAGTGTCTGGGTAGGATGACGTATCGGTCTCCGAGGCAGTGTTGTAGGCCTGAGCTCGACCGAAATTTGGGTTGGAGCTTGCCCACGAGCCTCCTCCTCTGGGTGGGGGGGCTGGAGCTCGAACAGCTCTCCCTCCATAAGGGGTATATCCCCGACCTCCTCCTCTTCCTCTCTGAGGGGTTCCTTGCTACCTCGAGGCTCCTCTCCATGTTCCTCGTGCTCGTCCTCCTCCTCCTCCTCCTCGTCCTCCTGCTCCTGCTCCTCCTCCTCGTCCTCTTTGAGAGGCCTTTAAGTTCTTTTGTCTCTCCCTTTCCTCCTTCTTCTCCTTCATCCTCTTCATGTAGGTAATGATTGCCTCTCGTAACTCCTCATCATCACACATATTGGCATACCAACCTTCGTTCGCAGCGGCAATCTGAAGCATGTTGAAAAGGCCCGGTTCCTTGCCTTCCGTCCTGCTCAGAAAATTTGCCCTTGCTGTTGGGTTCTGCCTATCATGATTGAAAGAGCAGTCTCTGTTCTCCATCTGTGCCTTACACTGCAAGCCCGCGAACCACCTCCAACATGCGGTCTTCAGGTCTGGCTCTCTCTGTCTCTTCCGACCGGCAACTCTGTTTGTGTACGTGGCTTGTGCGCCAACAGGTACACCGCCTGCCTGTGCCGTATGTGCCTCCGTGAGCGAGTCCATGTTTGAGCATGCACTCATCACTTCTTGAAACAGTGCTGACGGAGCAACGCTTTGAACCGTATTTTCGAACACGTGTGTCTCGAGGAAGTTCTTGGACTTCACTGAGCTAAACGTCGAGCATTGTTGTATGAGCTGAGTAAGCTTACTCGGGTTAACTATGTGTAACGCCGAAAAGAAAATAGAGGATGATCGACTTGCGGCCATAGAATAGCCCATAGGAGGAAACTACCTCCGTAATGGTCGCCGCCAAGCCAACAGCACTCCTCAAACTCATTGCCACTGTCTCAAAGATTTCAAATCCTATGAGAGTACCAGTGCAGAGATGCTGGTATCCATGAGATTGAAAATATGAAATGAGTGTGGCCACCGCCAGTTCACACTGAGCGTCTAGGCCTGTTGCATTGTTTCTCTTAATCTCCTCCTTCTTTCTCAAAAACTTGTACTGTGTCAGATCAAATCCCTCCGAGACTAGAGATTGGTCAAAAACAGTAACAAGGGCCTCGTATTCCTGCGTTTCGTCGCAAGGAAAAGCCTTCATGCAGGCATTGATCTCTTTGAGCTTGCTCAAAAGCGAAGCATCAGAGTCTTTGTCTGAGCTCGTCTTGGCATATAGCATGAGACTTGCCACTCCTCCTTTCTTCCCCTTGAAGGCATTTATGATGTTCTGTCTGTCCTTCTTCTCCGTGTTTGTGACCACCACCGTAGTTGAGCCCGAGGGTGCAGGGGTGGGGCAGGAGCTGGTGGGGTCAAATATGTCGGAGGGTGTGTCTTTGCACCACTCACTTTTGCTTTCATTCTTTCCAGTCTCATCGTCTTCTCGAACTCCTCATTCTCTTTCGCCTTCTTCTTCTCAGATATCACCAGCTTTTGAGCATGAGTGATAAAGGCCACCAATTCAGAAGCAGATCTGAGAAAATTATATTTCTCCACATATTGGTCAACACCTGCTTTGTTGGCGACCGGTGGTGCGTTACTAAGTGATTTAAGGACAGAGTGATCCTTGGTAGGAATCCATCTCTTCCATGCCTCCTTGTGCAGTAACGCACCCATCAACAGTCTGATCTTGGTCAGAACTCTGTCTGTCTTCTCTAACTCATCAATCACAGGATGAGTTTCTCCTGCTGCCTTAATGCTTTTTTCCATCTCTGCCTTCCCCTCCTCCAAGGCCTTTATTTCCATTGTAAAAAAATGAAATATGCCACTCGAGTTTTTCGAACCCAGATTGGTCTTCATTTTTGTTACATCGACTGCCTCTTGACCAGTCGCGAGGAATCTGGCTATTGCTCTTGGGTGTGTGTACTGGAGGTAACCCTCACATCGTGGGCCGTATGAACGTTCCCAAATCAGGGTTTGAGTGTACACCCCAAAGATAGCATCGAGTAATTCAAGGTGGGTGTGTGTGTCCCCAAACTTGATATGCTGTATCTTCTTTCTCTTTTCTGGATCAGAGACCAGTTTGCCGAGGAGCTGTGCTGTGTTTGATAATAGGATATAGACATCCTTTTTAGCACGACTTTTCTCTCTTCTTTGATCCTGAGGGATCCACACATAGGTGTCCTTCTCTACCCCCATCTTGTTATCAAACTCTTCTTTAGTGAGGTCATAGTGGTCTTGCACCCACTGTTGTTCCTGCACTGTGATCTCCTCTCCATCACTATGAATCAAGTCGATCATTTTTCGTCCTCCTCCTCCCGTGTAGGCAGGTGGTAAGGGATTACCATATGCTCCTCCTCCTCCCGTCTCTTCTTGTTCAAATCCTCCTTCATCTTCGTCTCCTCCGTATCTTCCTTCATCATCCCAGTTCTCTTCTACTCCTCCTCCTACTCCTTCATCTCCTCCTCCTCCTCCTCCTTCATTCAGTCCTCTTCCTCCTCCTCCTCCTGCTTCTTCTTCCTCTCTTCTTTGTTCTGCCTCCGAGAATTCACTCACTTCGGCGGTCTCTGTCGACATGATGTCGTAGTAGTGATCAACAGGAGGACAGTGTCAGCTCCTATGTTTGGTTTTTGTTCGTTTGTGTTCTGTTCCTCCTTCAGTCGATTGACTAGTGAAGAGAGAAACTAATAGAGAGGGTAGGATAAGATTCCCTGTCCTCTATGAAACACTGTTTGTATGTTTGTTTTTGTTTGAGAAAAATAGTCTTTGAGACTTTCTCCGATTTCTTGTTCTCCTTACTCAGATTACTTTATCCTCCTTCTTTTCTATATTGTATATAGTATGAGGCACTTGGACCTACACACAGATAGTAATAGAGAAGCTAGAAAAGCTCTCCTTGAGAAGTCGACAGTCGGTCGGATAGGTTCTCAGACCTACCTTTAGAAAACGATCAGAGATTTGCAAAAATACTCTGACGTATGTGTGAGATAATGCAGATAAATGCACAAACTAGAAGGGTAGAGTGTCGTGCTCCTGTCCCTATGCTTGTTTGTGTTTTGTGTGTGTTCCTTCACTCTTCTGTCCACCTCCTTCTTCTTGGTCTCTGTGTGAGAACAGCAAGAACGACAGAGAGTTTGTATCTGATGTCTCCTTGTGAGCTGATTGGGCTAGAGGGTACGAGACACCTGCTTGAGACCAATCAAATTATTTGTTTTGTGAAAGAGTTATGAGAAAGCTGTGCTGGAGTATTTGTTTTCGTCTGACGTCCCCGTGTGAGACAGGTCAGTGAAAATTCACTCTGTTGCCTGTGTGGCAAAGCAGAAAGAAATCACCCTAGTGATGTGGACTCCAAATGTAATGCCCCCAACGATAGCTTGAAAAAAAGTCGGTAATACAACCAAACACAGTCCTCAAGAATGAGAATGATGTCTTGTTGTATTAGCTCAGTGAAGCCAAAAAAAAGGAAAACGGCAACAGACTAGGAGTAAAATGGCATCAGGTCCAAATCCAGACAAATAATACTGAAAAACAAGCTGGTGCACCTGTCACCAGGAAAAGCTATTTTTTACCGGCTATCCGGGGGGTGATGCCTACACTTCAGGGGGAGTGTTAGATCATATTAATACAATATATTAATTTGGTGGACAGTACGGGCCGGCATATGTAATGCGTGTCGTTAGAGCCATTACGTGTGCCCGGCTTAATACGTTCCCGCTCTTTGCCTTGGCGCGTTCATTAAAGTTTAACTTGCAGACGATCTACTCAACTTAGATTTGAATCCGGTTTAGTACAGTAGTCTAACATGTGCCAGATGTGCCGCTGTGTGGGGGGGGGGGGGGGGCGGGCGAACATGTCACTCATGGCACAAACAGCACGGAATTCCTCAAAAAAATGTAAAACGCTTTCGTATTAATCAATCTGACTCAGGCTTAATGACCTTGTGGTTGTCAGGTCGCAACTCAGCTGAAAATCATCTTCAAAGGGGGGGCGGCAGACAATGGACATTGGGCACTAAAAACTTTTGTAATAAATTTTATTTTATTTTAATACTTGAAAATGAAAGAAATAGCTGTATTATTAATAAATTTCATGATTGTATTATTTTTTTCTTCTGAAGTATAATATTTGAAATCCGGTTGCCACATGGCAACCATGCACATGTACTTAAACACTAGAACAAGGAATGACATAAGTGATAGGTGACTACATGTAACGTTTGTTAAAATTTGAAATTCAAAAATTATGATATACCTCAATTGATTTCGAATTTCGAAATTGAATATAGTATTAATTCTCAGTTGTTTAAGTGCAAAGTGTCACATGGTTGTATCTTAACACTTATCATAATCTCACCCTTAATCCTGAATCTAACACATTAGAACTTGAACGTCCTCACTGAGTAATAATTTATTAGTCAAGGAGTTTGAAGTTACGGAAATCACAAGTTAACTACTCACGCGGCATCATCTGGCCACCCGTCATTATTTTGGTTTTCATTCACTCATGTAAATCAGCGCTCGTACAGTAGACAAAGTTGAATCCAACTATCCACAACAGTAATACAAGAAAGATATTTTCATTGTATCCCACATATTAGCTACGAGTTCAGACCTTCATTGAAGACTCCACTGGATTCGAAAGGTAAAGCCTGAAATGTTCCCTGACCACTGCACAAGAGCATATAAATATTTACAGCATCAGAAATCTACGCCAGTACCCTTCTCTTCCGTCCAGGGACAGAATAGGCGGTGCTCCTGGGTAGGCGAGAAAAATAGCCCAAGACTAGAAATCCCTGCTCCGATGCATCGTTTTTTGATAGGCGAACCGCCCTCACCCAAGATGCCATCACACGCAGAGTCTGGTTGCCTTGACTGGAAAGTTGATGTTGCAGGGACAAGCTCGGAAAAATCTTTAACCCACAAAAGCCTGCAGCAAATGGGACACTCTAGGGCTGGTGATGAAGCACCAGTATGCCCAGCATCAGAAACACTTGCAGAATCCCGTTGATCCTTTGCATCTTCCAACGTTGACGATCCCATCCATTGCCAACCCGTCAACGCTAGGCAATGCGCCACGGTGAGGCTATTCAAAGCCTTCTGGATGTTTTGGTTGTCGGATTCGGCCCCTCCTACCTTCGCTTTCATGTCGTTTGTCCACGTTTCATGTTTGTCTGGTCTTTCAGAGATGTCACCGTTTCTCTCTTTGTCCTCTCTTTCAATCGATTGACTTAAAAAATCCTTTATGTTCAGGTGTGGGTAAGGAAGGGTCTGCAGGGTGCACAGACTCTGAAATCTACCTGCAACCTCTGCTAAAACAAGACGTGGTATGTCAGGTGGCCTGCAGAGCGACTCGGGGCCTGGGTTCTCAAACCAGGGGCAGTACTTGGCGTGAGCTACAGGTAGGCGCGATGCAAATTCTTTCGCTGCACGAGCCTGCAACACAGCGAGAAATTTTTTTTCCTCTACCACAAACATGCGTTCACACACACTCGTCCTTCTGGACACTTTCTTTTCGTGTCTTCCCTGATATATCTCATGTTTTTTTTTCTCTATATACCGACAGGAATTCAGTGTACTGAAGACAGAACTCAATTAGTTAAAAAAATAACAGCACAGAGTGTGAACACCTCAGAGTCGGAGATCAAAGCAGCGGAAATGGTGCAGGCCAGCACGTGCTGACAGTTCTCGCAACGCAGCAGATCGCTAAGCACATACCACAAAGCCATATAATGGATAGACAAAAGGACAGACCCGGAATGGAACACAGAAGTTGCAAGTCAAGCTAGCCAACCCTCAACCCGGACGCTTGTGAACCAGAAATGGAGGTTGAAAGGCAGAGAGGGAGGGAGAGGAGGAAATGTGTCAATTGATCCTCTCTAAATTAACCTTTCATCTTCTCTGTCTCTGTCTCTGTCTCTCAGCTCTCTCTCTCTCTCTCTCTCATCTCTCTCTATCTCTCTCTATCTCTCTCTCTCTCTCTCTCTCTTTCATCTCTCTCCCTCTCTATCGCTCTGCTTGCCCTTTCTTTGAGAAAGGTTGCTGTTCTCATCATCAACCTCTCTATCTCTCTCCTCTCTATCTCTCTGTTTGCCCCCTTTCTTTGAGAAAGGTTGCTGTTGTAGCTCATCATCAACCTTATGGGTTTTGTAGCATCTTGATCATATCGCCTTTCAGTCAGTCACAGACGAGATATTCACGCAGCACTTAAACACCCTCTTGCGACTCTCTCTCTCTCTCTCTCTCTCTCTCTCTCTCTCTCCCTCTCTCTCTCTCCTGACGGCGAGGAGCAGATCCATCCAAAGCGGGCGCACACCAAAGGAGAGATTTCATCTGGCTTTCCAAACCACCTAGCTATCGTGAATGTGCGAACTCTGCGTTGAAAGTCATGTGAATCCCAAGGTCTGCAAACGAGTGGAACTGCTGATGGTAACTCTGAGAGTGGCGAGCGTGATTGTAAAGAAGAAGAAGAAGAAGAAGAAGAAGAAGAAGAAGAAGAGAAGAAGAAGAAGAAGAAGAAGAAGAAAGAGGAGGAGGAGGAGGAGGAGAAGAAGAAGAAGAAGAGAAGAGAAGAAGAAGAAGAAGAAGAAGAAGAAGAAGAAGAAGTAGAAGAAGAAGCTGCAACAGCTTCCACCTTGGAAGGAGACCAGAGTAAGGACCCGATGAGCGGTGAAGAAGTAAGCATACCTGATTTAACCCCCCCCCCCCAAAAAAAAACAAAAAAAAAAAAACTTTTGACACACGAGGACTTCACTAATTAGCTACTAGGATATGTGCTTTCTGATTAGGCCACATATTCATGATTCCTTTTTTGATTATTACTTCTACTTACGTTTATTACTATAAATGTTTTGTTGTTGGAAAAAAAGTTGTTGTCCATTGAAAGACACTCACAGCCAAACAAAAGCAAATAAACCAGACAGAGGCAAGAGAAAGTACTACATGGCACAGGCAGAGTGCAAGAGGCAGACACAACCAACACAGAGCGCAAGTGTGACAAATCGTCAGTTACTGAGACAACCTTTAAGGAAACCGCAGCACTAAATATCATACACTCACGCCCAAAGGCTATCGCAGCCTGGAGGCAGGTGCAGAGCTGTTTTAGGCTTGACATGGTATTGCGACGCAAGGTCCGAGTGCTGCAGCATCTTTAAGGAAAAGCTCATGCCTGACAATTTCTCAGACATGCAGCCCAGGCGAGTCGAGCCCAACTGCTCCGCACCCAACCCTCCCACACAGACAAGACAAGTCTCCACAAGCCATAAATTAGGAAAAGTACAAGCATCCAAGATGTAAGAACAATAACCTCAACAACAACAAAAACATTAGCTAACAGCGTCAACTAAGAACAACAATAAAAACCGACAACAAACAACAACAAACTACAACAAACTACAACCATTAACAACCATCAACAACCATCAACAACCAACAGCGACCAACAACAACTGACAGTGACTGGCAACAGACTATAACAACCAACTACAAACAACAATCGACAATAACCGACAACCACCTATACTATATTGTTTCCGTCATGTCAGTTTGTTCCTTATCTTTGAGTCTGTTTTCTGATTGTCTTTTGCATCTTTCATACTTTTGTCTTTCTTTCTCTCCTTCACATCCTCTTATTTTTTTCTCTCTTGCTCCTTTTATGTTTTTCATTTTTGAGGAGCTTTTCTGTTGATTTTTCTCTCTCTTGCTCCTTTTATGTTTTTCATTTTTGAGGAGCTTTTCTGTTGAACTTTGGTTCCAATATTCCTGCTAGAGACCTTGCATTACAGCTCTTTTGGGCCAGATCGCATTCTGTTAGTTCTTATTGCTTGTGTTCCATTAAATCTTTCTTACTTAAAAAAGGGAAGGGGGGGGGGGGGGACTGTCGGATAATCTTTCATGCGCCTTCTGCCTTGATTCCTTTGACTTGTTCTCTTCTCGTTGCTTCCCTTTTTCTTTTTCTTTGTGTCTACCCCTCGTTCTTATGTGATTCCTTTCCTTTCCTTCTTGTATCCTCTCCCCCCCCCCCCCCAAAAAAAAGGGAGGGAGGGGGGAAAGATTTTTTATTACACAAAGTATAAAATATAAAAGTCATAAGGAACTAATAGCTGCGATCTGGCCTGCAGTGCAAGATCTCTAGCATGATAACTGAAACTAAAGGTAAACAGAAGCTCATTAAAAAGAAAAATATCGTGAAAGCAAATAAAAAAAAAAAAAAAAAAAAAAAAAAAAAAAAAAAAAAAGACGAGAGAGAGAGAGATAGCGAGAGATAGAAAGAAAGAAAGAAAGAGAGAAAGAGAAAGACAGAAAGAGATAGAGAGAGAGAGAGACAGAGAGAGAAAGACAGAGAGAGATATAGGAAGAGATAGGAAGAGAGAGAGAGCGAGAGAGAGAAAGTGTGTGTATGTATGTGTGTTATGTGCGTGTGCGTGTGAGTGAAAGCGAGAGAGAGAGAGAGAGAGAGAGATAGAGAGAGAGAGAGAGAGACAGACAGAGAGAGAGAGAGAGAACAGAGAGAGAGAGAGAGGGAGAGAGAGAGAGAGAGAGAGAGAAAGAGAGAGAGTCAGAGAGAGAGAGAGAGAGAGAACAGAGAGAGAGAGAGAGAGAGACAGAGAGAGAGAGCGAGTGTGTGTTAGTGAGTGAGATCGAGTGAGAGAGTGAGTGTGTGTGTGAGAGAGAGAGAGAGTGAAAGAGAGAGAGTGTGAGTGTGTGTGTGTGTGAGTGAGTGAGAGAGAGAGAGAGAGAAAGAAAGAAAGCGAGAGCGAGAGAGAGAGAGAGAGAGAGACAGAGAGAGAGAGAGAGAGAGTTAGAGAGAGAGAGATTACAACGAAGAAATAGAGAATGAAAGCATGTAAGAGGAAGGAGAAAAGCAGAAAACAGAACAAAAAAACAAAAACAAAAAAAAAAAAAAAAAAAAAAAACAGGAGTCTACAGAACATTGGTTCCAGTCATCCATTAGGACCTCCACTGCAGCTCATTGGGCCAGATCGCTTGAATATAGTTTGTCTTTACGTCTTTCTCTATTTTCTTCTAGTAAACCTTGCTTACTGTATATATATATATACAAATATATACATATATACGAGGTGTCTCAAAAGAAAGGGCCGATTCTCTTCTCTCTGGAAAGAAGGCCGAGATAGGTGGTTTTATTTCATGTGCATACACTCCAGGCCTCGTCTGTTAGTGTGATCTTACCTGTAGGCGTGGGGCCTGGAACCCCATCGAAAGAAGGAAAGAGGAGAAAAGTAGGGAAATTCTTGAAAAATTTTTGGGCGTCCGCAAACTGGATGTCCCTCATGTTCGGTCGTCCTTACCGAAGCGATGTCCCAGAACGGACCTGAGTTGGAATGTCCTAGCATGCCCCAAAGACGCTCCACAGCATGCAGCATCCCCGAGTCTCAACCTCTTGCTCCATGATAAAATGCAAGATGGAAGGTTTTAAAAATGAAACTTGAATTTTTTTGAACTTTAAAACCATCACTTTTCGATCGTTGTTTTCAATCAAAAGAAGTCTGAGATAGCTGGTTGTACTCCATATGCAAAAGTGCAGGATACGTGTAACCATGTGACATACCTACATGCACGGGCCC
Organism: Paulinella micropora; assembly: GCA_019918135.1. NCBI lineage: Eukaryota > Cercozoa > Imbricatea > Euglyphida > Paulinellidae > Paulinella > Paulinella micropora. The sequence continues at coordinate 76,140 of WBZZ01002536.1, read as the reverse complement.
TTGAAAGACAGAAAATAAAAACTGGGGTATGTCCCAGAAGAAATTCGGGACATGCATAAAATGGGATGTACCCAAACATCGATGTCTCCTAAGCAGCAATGTCTCGGGGTGTCTCTATGCAGGAATGTTCCGAGGTGAGCCTGCGTTGTTCAGCGAGCGATTCCAACCCCAGACCCCAAGCCCTTTCCAGCTTGGAAATCTAAGGACTCCAAACTCAAGAAGTGACATACCCCAAGACAGCCCACCGCGTGACAGATTTCATCTTTCTGTCCCAACCATACACGGCGGCTATATAGATGATAAAACAAATACAGCATCTCTGACTTGCATAGAGACTGAAGGAATGTAGTATAGATTGAGCTCGGTATTTCTGGATAAGGACGCGAGAAAACCGAAGGACATCCGTTCTGGGGCTTTCTTACTGGAAAAAATATGCTTACGTTTGTTGGTTGTTTACGTCGCGAACAAGGCAGATTAGGACCATAATATGTTGCATTAGAGGCTTATGAATAGATATGTGTGACCTTAAATATATCCTTGCCTGCGTTCACTTCGGACAGAAATCAAGGAATACAAGGAATACGAGGTTGAGGTACCAGAATTCATCCTGACTTTCCCAACATTCTATCACTTTCTGTCTATCTCGTTGTAGAAGGTAAACCGTAGCATATGTGCAGTAGTATAGTAGCACACATGGCCTGTAGTGTATGTACATGAAATAAAACCAGCTATTTCGGCCTTCTTCCTAGAGAGAAAGAGAATCAAAAGTGGGCCCTTTCTTTTGAGACACCTCTTATATATAACATATAAGTGTCTTTACGTCTTTCTCTACTTTCTTCTATTAAACCTTCCTTATAGTACGTCTCTTCTTTCTTTCTATATTTTCTTCTATTAAACCTTGCTTGCTTGCTAGTTACCACAACAAAAAAAAAAAAAAAAAAAAAAAAAAAAAAAAAAAAAAAAAAAAAAAAAAAAACCTTGTGTCTTTTAAAACTTGCTTACAGTAAAAAAAATTTGGTGACTGATGATTCTGTACTCCTTTTTTGCTTTCTTTTGCTCTTTTGTTTGCTTATTGCTTCTTCCTGTTGTATGTGTCTAGTGGAGACCTATGTTGTTTGTGTGGTGGGGCTGTGTGCGGTGCGGTTTGGCTCGACTGGCTGGGGCTGCCTGTCTGAAAGGTTGCCAGGCTTGGCCCTGTCCTTAAGGATATTGCAGCACTCGGCATATTCGCGTCGCCTTCGGCCACGTCGAGCCTTACTACGCACTGCACGTGTCCCACCTGGCTACGTCAGCCTACGGGTGCGAGTGTGCATAGGGTGCTACAGTTTCCTTACGGGCGGAACTGTCTGACAATCGATCTCACTTGCGCCTTGTGTTGGTTATGTCTGACCTCTGCATTCTGCCTTTGCCACATATACCGTCTCTCTTGCCCCTGTCTAGTTTGTTTGTTTGTGTTTGATTTGTGTATTTTTGTATTGTGACTATGTCAGCCTGGTGCTTATGTTTCTATCTGTTGCCTTCCTTTTCATTCTTCTGCTCTTCTATCTTTCTTTCTCTCGCCTTTCTCTCTCTCTCTCTCTCTCTCTCTCGTCTCATATTTCTCTTTCAATGGCCTAGCTGTTGAACATTTGTTCCAGTCTTCCATTAGGAGGGCCAGATTGCTTGAATATAGTTTGGCTTTACGTCTTTCTCTATTTTCTTCTATTAAACCTTGCTTACTGTAAAAACATGAGCTACTCCTTTGATTTCTGGCTTTTCTTCCTCTCCCTTATCATACTCGGCTCTTTCCAGATCGGTCTCTGCGCGGCATGGCGTGCATGTTTCGAGGCGTGGACATTGGATTTGATGAGTTTAGAGTTAATGATTTAGTATTTTATATATTTTAATACTTTCACTGTATCTTTTCAACACACACACAAAAGTCTATTTCTATTTTTTTTTATTAATGTTCTTCTTCTTGTTTTGTCTATTAAACCTTGCTTTCTGTATTAAAAATTAGACTTGCTTCATGAAATTAAAAATAAATAAATAAATAAATTTAAAAAAAATTTAAAAAAAACTAGATTTTTACTATGAATTTAACACATTGATCATTCAAATTCTAAGTTTGTGAGGAAAAAAAAATCGAATTCAGCTCTTCTTTATTTTTGTTCATCTTTATTTTCTCACTAAACCTTGCTTACCAAAAAAAAAAAAAAAAAAAAAAAAAATTGTTTGCCTTTGAGTGTATCTATTGTTTCTGTCGTCTAAATGACTTTTGTATTTTTTATCTGTTGTTATGTTAGTTCTTTTTCTTTTTCTTTGTTTTTCTTTTACTTTCCTTCTCTCTCTCTCTCTCCCTTCTTCTTTTCTCATATCTCTCTTTCTGAGGAGCTTTTCCGTTGAACTTCAGTTTTTCTTTAGGACTTGCACTGCAGTTCACTCAGATCGCATGAATTCAGTTCTTCTTCATTTTCACCTTTTTCATTCCTTCTCTTTTAAACCTTGCTTACTGTAATAATAATAACCGCCTAGCATGGTGCTGGTAAAAATTGAGGAAGCAAACGTACCGGCGGCCATATCTCAGCTCCAGCGTGACAATCTTAGAGACATTTATGGGTGAACCCCCAAGCTCCTCTACCTCCTTGACGACCCAAACTGCAAGCACTGCATCATCAGCCTCCTATCCCACCTCGCCCACAACAATGTTCCGGCTGACGAGACCACACATTTATGGGTGAATGGTAACGAGAAGAAACAAAAGCTGCGGCCACTCTCGTGGGGAAGCAGCGTTCTTTGCATCTTGATCGTGCTATTACTATTAAGCATTATCGAGTGCCAGGCAAGAACACGCTCCTGCACCGCACGCAATACGCAGGAGGCTTAAACGGAGGATCTCAAGCTGCATCCTCACTATCCAATCCATCCTTGCCTGCCCAGCCGCCCCTTCCACTGCCTATATTATCATTGACAACCAATCAAGCACGGATGGACGAAGTCGCTCGAGGGAGTGATCGGCAACTTCAACGACGAATGGACGCAAGAGATGATGAATGAGATATCAAAGGACGTATTATCTAAAATCACACCTGTTTTCGACGCTCTCAAGGATGAGAAAATGCCACACCAAATCGCATACCTGCCCAGCTATCTCGTACATATCATGCGTACCATCCTCACATCTTTCTTCTCCAACATCATCAACCAGATCGATCAACAAATGCATGAAACATTCTTGCACGTATTTGGTGTGCAAGCGCCTTTCAATAATTACCCAATGAAGTACAGGACTCTGTTCGTGCTCAAGCCTGCCTAACCGTTCACTCATGTGTGGTTTCGGAGTCTCGGATGTGAAGGCTCTTGCTCCCATCACCTACGCTGCATCACTTGCTGATCATGACGCGGCGCCCAGTACAGTACTTGGGCAGCACTTGAGATAGTTAATCCTACCTATGTTGAACCTATGAATGATGATGAAAAATGCCATCCAAGTCCTTCCCACTCGCGCGCTCGGGCGAATACAAACCCAGTAACAAAGCACCCGAGCGGCATCCATCTCTCTACCCCTATCACGACTCTACTCCTCCTTTGCGATGATCCTTCTTCTCTCTCTTTCTCCTCATTTATTCATCACTATGCTCTTCCCTCCTCTCCCTCTCTGCTCGTGCTGACATTGACAAGTATGCCTTGCGGTTTTGCAAATTGCGAAAATGCTTTGTTACTCAGCACACCCATCAGCAATTCGAGACCTGGCGAGCGCGTGACGTTCCTGACGTCGAGCGCGCCCGCCATGATGCTCTAATGGCTGAAGGCGCCAATCTTGCTCTTACATGCCCCTCATCCACTCTTACCTCTTACTTAAAGATCAGGCATGGGATCACATGGGACAAAGACGGGCTGGCCTCGTCGACTTATCGAAAGAACGGCCAATCGAAAGAACGGCCACCCGACCCAGGATCTTATGCATATTATGAATGCAAAGCCACTTTTCCCACCCTTTCTGCGCTTGAAATACATACCGATAACACGTGCACACACAAGCGCGGATCAGCTGCAAAAAAGCAAAAGCATGATGGCCTTGTAAAGCTATTGTATGAGGATGTGTCCAAGGTAGGTGGGATGAGCGCAGCGCTCGAGCCTCGGTACTTAACGATGACAATCGATGGATCGACCTCGCTGTATTCCCTCTGCAAGCAATACATCCCCGCTACAGCTCGATACTGATCTTGCCATTACCAACCCCATCGCACCATCCTATGACGAAAATACGATTCTCAACGTCTATGCTGCCATCAAGAAGCGTGAAACCGAAGAAATCAACAAACACGCGGAAGGATGCAAGCAAGCTGGCGCTAAATTTATCCCATTTGTCATGTCTAGCTTCGGTGGTTTCGGAACGCATGCTCAAGTCTTCATGAAAAATATCGGCGAGCAAGCTGCATTTCATATGCCATCAGTCTACAACACACTCGAGAGGCGTACGCTCTACGGATCAAGGCTATCCTACACTTTGCAATCCATCGCTGTAACTACGTCAACTGGATGCATCAACTCAAGAGATCCAACTGCCTATCCGCGCAGAATCCCACAGCACAAGAGACGAGCTATCAGGCTCGCCTCTGCTTCCCCATACAGAGACTCGCAACTATATGAGTAATTAGCTTTTAGATTATGAGCTCTCTGACTATGACACAATTAATACTTATGAATTATTAAAACCGACTTAATTAAAGTTCTTATTGTTAAAATGTTTTTGTTGTGTGTAAAAAAAAAAAAAATTAAAAAAAAAAAAAAAAAAAAAAAAAAAAAAAAAAAAAGCTTATTTGGGCCACATCGCATGATTATAGTTTGTCCATGCGTCTTTCTCTTTTCTTTTTTCTATTAAACCTTGCTTACTGGAAAAAAAAAAAAAAAAAAAAAAAAAAAAAAAAAAAAAAAAACCTTTTCCCTTTCTTAGTTCTCTTTCTCTCTCTCTCTTCTGATTTCCTTCTTTTTCTCTTTCATCTTTGCATTTTTCTTCTCTTTTTATTTTTTTCTTTGGTTAGCTGTTGAACCTTAGTTCCAGTTTGTCCTATAGAACTTGTACTGATGCTCTCCGGGGGCAGAATTCGTTTGGATCAAGTTCTTTTTATTTTTCTTTCTTCTGTTTTAATTAAACCTTGCTTATCTGTATTTCAAAAAAAAAAAAAAAAAAAAAAAAAAAAAAAAAAAAAAAAAAAAAAAAAAAAACTTGCGCCTTGTCTTAGCTGTCTGATCACTGCATTCTGCCCTTGCCTTCTTGTGCTGTCTCCCCTGCCCCTGTCTGGTTTGTCTGTTTGTGTCTCTCTTTGTGTTCTGTCGTTCTTTCTTTGTTTCTGTTTACTCCTGTTTTTCTCTGTTGTTTTCTTCCCCTTTTCTCTGTTTTTCTTTTTTCTGTTTTCCTTTTTCTTGTTTCTTGGTTTTTCTTTCCTCTCTCATATTTCTTCCAAGGAGCTAAACTGTTGAACCATAATTCCAGTTTTCCTTTAGGACATGCACTGTTTTTCCTTGGAACCAGATCGCATGCTTATAGTTTGTATTTACACCTTTCTCCTTTTTTCTACCATTAAACCTTGCTTACTGAAAAAAAAAAAAAAAAATTGAAACACACACTGACAACACATGCACACATACGCGCGGATCAGCTGCCAAGCTCAAGCATGATGGCCTTGTAAAGCTATTGTATGAGGACGTGTCCAAGGTAGGTGAAATGAATGCAACGCTCGAGCCTCGTTACTACAACGAAGAGAAACGATGGGTCGACCTCGCTGTATTCCCATCTGCGAGACAGCTCGATACTGATCTTGCCATCATCAACCCTATCGCACCATCCTATGTCTAAGATACGATTCGCGACGTCTATGCTGCCATCGAGAAGCGTGAAGCCGAAAAAATCAACAAACACGCGGAAGGATGCAAGCAAGCTGGCGCTGACTTTGTCCCGTTTGTCATGTCTAGCTTCGGTGGTTTTGGAACGCATGCCCGAGTTCATGAGAAACATGCGTGAACAATCTGCATTCATATGCCATCGATCTACAATCCAGGGGCGTACGCTCTACGGATCAAGGCTATCCTACACTTTGCAGTCCATCGCTGGAATTACATCAAACGGATGCATCAACTCAAGAGATCCAACTGCCTACACCCACGCAGACTCCCACAGCACAAGAGACGAGCTATCAGGCTCGCCTCTGCCTTTCCATACAGAGACTCGCGACGATATGAGTAATTAGCTTTTACATTATGAGCCCTCTGACTAGGACATTAATTGAGTTTACTTATTATTATTACGAACTTGTTTTGTTGTGTAAGAAAAAAAAAAAAAAAAAAAAAAAAAAAAAAGGATTTTTTCTTTCTTTTCCTTTCTCTCTTTCTCCTTCTCTCCCTCTTTCCCTTTTTTACCGTAAGCAAGGTTATTTTTTCGTTTCCCCTTCTTTTTTCTCTTGCTTTTTTTCATGTGTATGGTTACTGATGGGCGTGTCAGGTTGTTGGTGCCAGTTGCTGCTTCTTATGTCTTTTTGATTATGTGGTTGTTGTTCTTTTATGGGTTGTGGCTTACGGAGATATCTACCTGTCTGTGAGAGGGGTGGTGTGCGGAGTAGTCTTGCTCGAACGGCTTGGGGCTGCATGTCTGAAAGGTTGCCAGGCTTGAGCTGGTCCTTGCGGACATTGCAGCACTCGGCATTGTCACGTCGCGAGTAATCGCCCTGTCGAGCCTTACTACGCTCTGCACCCTCCTGGCTACGATGGCCTCTGGGTGCGACTGAATTGCGTTAGGTGCTGCAGTTTCCTTGAGGGCTGTCTCACTGACTGTCAATCGATCTCACTTGCGCCCTGTGTTGGTTATGTCTGATCTCTGCATTCTGCTCTTGCCTTACAGTACGGTCTCCCTCGCCTCTGTCCTGCTTTGTGCTTGTGTGTTTGTCTTTGGTGTTATGTGTATTTGTTGTTTCTGTTGTTAATGTGTGTTGTGTTTGCTATTATGTACATGTATTGTTTCTGTACTTATGTGTACTTGTTGTATCTGTTGTGCTTCTTTTCCATTTTTCTCTGTTGTATCTGTGTGCTTCTCTTTCATTTTTCTCTCTGTCTATCTCTTTTTTTTCTTTTCTTTTTCTTTCCAAGGAGCCCAGCTGTTGAACTTTAGTTCCAGTTTTCCTTATTAGCTTGCACTGTTGTTCCCCGGGACCAGAATTCGCATGAATTAAGCTCTTCTTATCTCTGTCGGTTGTCGGCTGGTTGATGCTCTGTTTTTGCGGTGATGGTCCTGCGGACTGTTAATGTGAAAGAGAGTATGCCCAGCCAATATGCAACTGGCTACGACCGTTCCCTCCAACTTGATTTCCTAGACCAACAATTAGGTGGGTGGGTCTGTCGGGATTCTCTTTTGTGTTTTCAGTTTGATTGCAAATGGGATCTTTGCCTGCATTACATGGGCTGTTCCCTTCGATTTCTGGCTTCTCTCCTCTCTCCCACATACTCGGCTCTTTCAAGATCGGCTGCGCGGCGTGACGTGCAAGTGGCGTGGACGTTGGAATTGTTAATGAGTTTCGAGTTATTGATTTAGTATTTGAGTATGAGTATTGAGTTATTGATTTAGTATTTTATATTTTACTACTGTCACTACATCTTTTCAACCAATCATAATAATAATAATAATAATAATAATAATAATAATAATAGTGTATCTCCTGCCAATTGCTGAGCCAAAAGGCCATGTGCATCCAGTCCTCCATTCCATAAGGAAAGTCTCCACACCAATCGGTGGAATAAAGGAAGTGACGGCATAGAACATTACTCTAGGAGCTTTATACCAATCAGCCCATGGAAAGGACCGATGGCCTATGTACTCCCTAATAATAATAATAATAATAATAATAATAATAATAATAATAGTGCTTCTCTGTCAATGGCTGATGCAAATCTGCACATGCGCCTCCATCGTCTCACCCGTGAGGGGAGTACGAAGAATTGACGATAGGCTCTAATGACACCCCCGCAAGGGCAGTTCCAACACTTCCAGACGGACCGGTATGTTCAATGAAAATACTGGTAGCACCGACGGGAATCGAACTGGCGACAGGGCCCAGATGGTAGAACTTGACCACTGGGCTATCACGGTGTCCAATAATAATAATAATAATAATAGTAATAATAATAATAATAATAGTGCTTCTCTGTCAATGGCTGATGCATTTCTGCACATGCGCCTCCATCGTCTCACCCGTGAGGGGAGTACGAAGAATTGACGATAAGCTCTAATGACAACCCCGCAAGGGCAGTTCCAACACTTCCAGACGGGCCGGTATGTTCAATGAAAATACTGGTCCAGAAATGGACCGGTATGTTCAATGAAAATACTGGTGGCACCGACGGGAATCGAACTGGCGACAGGGCCCAGATGGTAGAACTTGACCACTGGGCTATCACGGTGTCCAAAATAATAGTGCTTCTCTGTCAATGGCTGATGCATTTCTGCACATGCGCCTCCATCGTCTCACCCGTGAGGGGAGTACGAAGAATTGACGATAAGCTCTAATGACACCCCCGCAAGGGCAGTTCCAACACTTCCAGACGGGCCGGTATGTTCAATGAAAATACTGGTCCAGAAATAGACCGGTATGTTCAATGAAAATACTGGTGGCACCGACGGGAATCGAACTGGCGACAGGGCCCAGATGGTAGAACTTGACCACTGGGCTATCACGGTGTCCATGTCCAAAATAATAATAATAATAATAATAATAATAGTGTATCTCCTGCCAATTGCTGAGCCAAAAGGCCATGTGCATCCAGTCCTCCATTCCATAAGGAAAGTCTCCACACCAATCGGTGGAATAAAGGAAGTGACAGCATAGAACATTACTCTAGGAGCTTTATACCAATCAGCCCAAATAATAATAATAATAATAATAATAATAATAATAATAATAATAATAATAATAGTGCTTCTCTGTCAATGGCTGATGCATTTCTGCACATGCGCCTCCATCGTCTCACCCGTGAGGGGAGTACGAAGAATTGACGATAAGCTCTAATGACACCCCCGCAAGGGCAGTTCCAACACTTCCAGACGGGCCGGTATGTTCAATGAAAATACTGGTCCAGAAATGGACCGGTATGTTCAATGAAAATACTGGTGGCACCGACGGGAATCGAACTGGCGACAGGGCCCAGATGGTAGAACTTGACCACTGGGCTATCACGGTGTCCATAATAATAATAATAATAATAATAATAGTGCTTCTCTGTCAATGGCTGATGCAAATCTGCACATGCGCCTCCATCAATAATAATAATAATAATAATAATAATAATAGTGCTTCTCTGTCAATGGCTGATGCATTTCTGCACATGCGCCTCCATCGTCTCACCCGTGAGGGGAGTACGAAGCATTGACGATAAGCTCTAATGACACCCCCGCAAGGGCAGTTCCAACACTTCCAGACGGGCCGGTATGTTCAATGAAAATACTGGTCCAGACGGATCGGTATGTTCAATGAAAATACTGGTGGCACCGACGAATAATAATAATAATAATAATAATAATAATAATAATAATAATAATAATAATAATAATAGTGCTTCTCTGTCAATGGCTGATGCATTTCTGCACATGCGCCTCCATCGTCTCACCCGTGAGGGGAGTACGAAGAATTGACGATAAGCTCTAATGACACCCCCGCAAGGGCAGTTCCAACACTTCCAGACGGGCCGGTATGTTCAATGAAAATACTGGTCCAGAAAATAATAATAATAATAATAATAATAATAATAATAACAGTGCTTCTCTGTCAATGGCTGATGCATTTCTGCACATGCGCCTCCATCGTCTCACCCGTGAGGGGAGTACGAAGAATTGACGATAAGCTCTAATGACACCCCCGCAAGGGCAGTTCCAACACTTCCAGACGGACCGGTATGTTCAATGAAAATACTGGTCCAGACGGAGCGGTATGTTCAATGAAAATACTGGTGGCACCGACGGGAATCGAACTGGCGACAGGGCCCAGATGGTAGAACTTGACCACTGGGCTATCACGGTGTCCATAATAATAATAATAATAATAATAATAATAATTTTGAAAAAAAAAACTGTTTAAAGTTCTTACTACTGTTTTTGTTGTGAAAAAAAAACAAAAATTATTAAAAAAAAAAAAAAAAAAAACAAAAAAAAAAACGACATGGATTTGTTAATGAGTTAGAGTTATTGATTTACTATTTGAGTATGAGTATTGAGTTACTGATTTAGTATTTTATATTTGAATACTGTCACCACATCTTTGCAAAGATTTAAAAAAATAATAATAATAAAAAATAAAATAAAATAAAATAAAGTCTTTCTTTCTATTCATCATATCTATCATCTTTTCCTCCACTAAACCTTGCTTACTGTTAATAATAATAATAATAATGATAATAATAGTGCTTCTCAGTCAATGGCGAATGCATTTCTGCACATGTGCCTCCATCGTCTCACCCGTGAGGGGAGTACGAAGATTTGACGATAGGCTCAACTGACACCCCCGCAAGGCAGCTCCAAGCCTTCCAGACAGACCAATATTTTCAAAGAAAATATCCTTTGAAAATACTGGCACCGACGGGAATCGAACTGGCGACAGGTCCCAGATGGTAGACCTTAACCACTGGGCCATCGCGGTGCCACTAATGATAATAATAATAATAATAATAATAATAATAGTGCTTCTCTGTCAATGGCTGATGCATTTCTGCACATGCGCCTCCATCGTCTCACCCGTGAGGGGAGTACGAAGAATTGACGATAAGCTCTAATGACACCCCCGCAAGGGCAGTTCCAACACTTCCAGACGGGCCGGTATGTTCAATGAAAATACTGGTCCAGACGGATCGGTATGTTCAATGAAAATACTGGTGGCACCGACGGGAATCGAACTGGCGACAGGGCCCAGATGGTAGAACTTGACCACTGGGCTATCACGGTGTCCAATAATAATAATAATAATAGGCTTCCTCAGACTATAGCATCAGATCCAGATCCTGGACATGTGCCTCCATTAATAATAATAATAATAATAATAATAGGCTTCCTCAGACTATAGCATCAGATCCAGATCCTGGACATGTGCCTCCATTAATAATAATAATAATAATAATAATAATAATACTATATCTGAGGCGTACTGATGCAGCTAATGGCATATCCTCAACGGACATAAGCCTCCAATACCCTTGTTCGAGGTCCTCCACCCCCCCGTGTCAGTCTCTCGCCTGATGATCGGGGCCACCGATGGAGCTCCTGAGGGCAAGACTGCACTAAGCCGAGGTTATTCCGCAGTCCCAGCAACCTCTTGCAAGACGTCACCGAATGTGCAAGTGCATACACCAAGCGCGGTTGCTAGAGCTGCCTCGAAACCCCACCCATAACAATCTGGTGTCTGCTGGGTCCTGGGCTATCAACCAGCATATGCGGAGTTTAAGATCTTTTACGCGCGCAAGCATCTACCACCAAAGGGTTATGAGTTGGCGTCACAGTTTAACGCCTTGAGGCCATTGGGCTGGAACTCTGTTTAGCAAGTGTGACTAGGTTTTTTCATCGGGATTTCCCTCAAATATGTCACAGTCAACACTCCAAGGCAGATTTACTATATCTGAGGCGTACTGATGCAGCTAATGGCATATCCTCAACGGACATAAGCCTCCAATACCCTTGTTCGAGGTCCTCCACCCCCTCGTGTCAGTCTCTCGCCTGATGATCGGGGCCATCGATGGAGCTCCTGAGGGCAAGACTGCACTAAGCCGAGGTTATTCCGCAGTCCCAGCAACCTCTTGCAAGACGTCACCGAATGTGCAAGTGCATACACCAAGCGCGGTTGCTAGAGCTGCCTCGAAACCCCACCCATAACAATCTGGTGTCTGCTGGGTCCTGGGCTATCAACCAGCATATGCGGAGTTTAAGATCTTTTACGCGCGCAACGACCCTCCTCCCCAGCATCTACCACCAAAGGGTTATGAGTTGGCGTCACAGTTTAACGCCTTGAGGCCATTGGGCTGAATAATAATAATAATAATAATAATAATAATAATAATAATAGTGCTTCTCTGTCAATGGCTGATGCATTTCTGCACATGCGCCTCCATCGTCTCACCCGTGAGGGGAGTACGAAGAATTGACGATAAGCTCTAATGACACCCCCGCAAGGGCAGTTCCAACACTTCCAGACGGGCCGGTATGTAATAATAATAATAATAATAATAATAATAGGCTTCCTCAGACTATAGCATCAGATCCAGATCCTGGACATGTGCCTCCATTAATAATAATAATAATAATAATAATAATAGTGTATCTCCTGCCAATTGCTGAGCCAAAAGGCCATGTGCATCCAGTCCTCCATTCCATAAGGAAAGTCTCCACACCAATCGGTGGAATAAAGGAAGTGACGGCATAGAACATTACTCTAGGAGCTTTATACCAATCAGCCCATGGAAAGGACCGATGGCCTATGTACTCCCTAAATAATAATAATAATAATAATAATAATAATAATAATAATAATAATAATAATAATAATAGTGCTTCTCTGTCAATGGCTGATGCATTTCTGCACATGCGCCTCCATCGTCTCACCCGTGAGGGGAGTACGAAGAATTGACGATAGGCTCTAATGACACCCCCGCAAGGGCAGTTCCAACACTTCCAGACGGACCGGTATGTTCAATGAAAATACTGGTCCAGAGTCTGGACCGGTATGTTCAATGAAAATACTGGTGGCACCGACGGGAATCGAACTGGCGACAGGGCCCAGATGGTAGAACTTGACCACTGGGCTATCACGGTGTCCATAATAATAATAATAATAATAATAATAATAATAATAATAATAGTGTATCTCCTGCCAATTGCTGAGCCAAAAGGCCATGTGCATCCAGTCCTCCATTCCATAAGGAAAGTCTCCACACCAATCGGTGGAATAAAGGAAGTGACGGCATAGAACATTACTCTAGGAGCTTTATACCAATCAGCCCATGGAAAGGACCGATGGCCTATGTACTCCCTAATAATAATAATAATAATAATAATAATAATAATAATAATAATAATAATAATAATAATAATAATAATAATAATAATAATAATAAATCCCGAGTCCCACTCTGTTCGCCTCTCTTTCTCTCTCTTTTCCTCTCTCCCTTTTTACCGTAAGCAAGGTTTATTCTCTTCTCTCCACTTTTTTCTTTGTTGGTGATTGTTGTTCGCGGTTTTCTCTCTCTCTCTCTCTCTCTCTCTTTTTTGCCTTCCTTTTGCTTGGTTTTGTTTTTTCTTGTTGTTTGTGGCTGGTGGAGACTGTGAGGGGGTTGTGTGCGGAGTGGTTTGGCTCGACTAGCTTGGGGCTACATGTCTGTAAGATTACCAGGATTGAGCCTGTCCTACGATGAGACAAAGATCACATGATTTCTCGTTTTATTTCGTTTTTACTCCATGTCTTGGTCGGTAAATAACGGGGTTTTTGCGGAAATCAAACGAGATATCTTGTGATCTTGTCTCGCTGTTTCCTTACGGATATTGCAGCACTCGGCATAGTCGCGTCGCGAGCAATCGCCCTGTCGAGCCTTACTACGCTCTGCACCAACCCTCCTGGCTACGATAGCATATGGGTGCGAGTGAATTGCATTAGGTGCTACAGTTTCCTTAAGGACTGTCTCACTGACTGTTAATCGACCTCACTTGCGCCCTGCGTTAGTTGTGTCTGATCTCTGCATTCTGCCCTTGCCTTTACTGTGCTGTCTCCCCTGCCCTTGTCTGGTTTGTTTGTTTGTGTCTCTCTTTGCTTTTTGTCGTTCTTTCTCGGTTTCTGCTTTTTCCTATTTTCTGTTGTTTTCTTCGTTTTTTCTCTGTTATTATTATTATTTTTGTTTCTTTTTTTCTTGTTCTTGTTCTCACTCTTTTTGTTTCCTCTCTTATTCTTCTTTCCAAGGAGCCTAACTGTTGAACCTTAGTTCCAGTTTTCCATTGGGACCCTCACGGTTGTTCCTTAGAACCAGATCGCATGATTATAGTTTGTTTTTACATTTTTTCCCTTTTCTTTTCTACTATTAAACCTTGCTTACTGGGGGGGGGGGGGGGGAATCATTAAAATTCTAAGTGAGAAAAAAATGCAAAGCTACCTTTTTCACTCTATCTGCTCTTGAAACACACACTGACAACACATGCACACATAAGCGCGGATCAGCTGCCAAGCTCAAGCATGATGGCTTGTAAAGCTACTGTATGAGGATGTGTCCAAGGTAGGTGGGATGAGCGCAACGCTTGAGCCTCGTTATTACAGCGACGAGAAAGGATGGGTCGACGCTGCATTCCCCTCTGCAAGCGCTACCTCTACGCTACAGCTTGACACTGATCTAGCCGTCACCAACCTTATCGCACCGTCCTATGTCGAAGATACGATTCGCGACGTCTGTGCTGTCATCGAGAATCGTGAAGCGGAAAAAATCAACAAACACGCGGAAGGATGCAAGCAAGCTGGGGCAGATTTTATCCCCTTTGTCATGTCTAGCGTTGGTGCATGTGGAACGCATGCTCATGTCTTCATGAGAAACATCGGCGAGCAAGCAGCATTTCATTTGCCTTCGATCTACATTCCACAAGCGTACGCTCTACGGATCAAGGCTATCCTACACTTTGCAGTCCATCACTGGAATTACATCAATTGGATGCATCAACTCAAAAAGTCTAACTGTCTACATCCGCGCAGACTCCCATAGCACAAGAGACGAGCTATCAGACTCGCCTCTGCTTTCCCATACGCGACGATTTGAGTAATTAGTTTTTAGATTATGAGCCCTCTGACTTGGACATTATTAATACTTATCAATTATTATTTAAAGTTCTTATTATTAATATGCTTTGTTAGAAAAAATTATTTTAAAAAAAACAACAAAAAAACTCCCAGATCGGCTGCGCGGCGTGGCGTGCAAGTGGCGTGATTGAAGTTGTTAATGAATATAGAGTGTTGATTTAGTTTTTGAGTTTTAGTTTTTTTTGATTTAGTATTTTATATTTCAATAGTGTCACTACATCTTTTCAACCATAAAAAGAAAAAAGAAAAACAGAACAAAAATAAAAAACCGTTACAGACAGGAAGAAAACAACAGAGAAAATAGGGGGGGGGGGGGGGGGGAAGGGAAAAAGGAAACAAAGATTGTCGTTCTTTCTTTGCTTCCTTTCCCCCCCCCCCCTTTCTCTGTTGCTTTTTTTTCTCTCTTGTCTGTTTTTAATTGTTGTTTCTGTTTTTCTTGCTTTGTTCTCTCTCTTTTTCTTTCCTCTCTCATATTCTTCTTTCCAGGGAGCCTAACTTTGAACCTTAGTTCCAGTTTTCCTTTACGACCTGCACTGATGTTCCTTAGAACCAGATCGCATGATTACAGTTTGTTTTTACGTCTTTCCCCTTTTCTTTGTTACCATTAAAACTTGCTTACTGTAATTATTTTTAAACAAACAAACAAACAAACAAACAAGACACTCATTAGACAAACACAAACAAACAAACCCGCCAGAGGCCAAGAGAGTAGGCAGAACCATGTGGCAAAGACAGAATGGTTGAGTCAGAAACAACCAGCACAAGGCGCAAGTGAGACATTATCAGACAGTGAGACATTATTTTTTGCCTTTCAAGTATGGGATGGTGTTTTCTGTGGAAAATGAGGACGTAACATGGATAAACAGATAAAGGAGAGAATAACGTTCTGAATAAAACGCGAAGGGAAAGAAAGGAACAGAGACGCAACAATCAAAGAGAGGTAATGCAAGCTCAGAGCAATATAACAAGGCATAGGTTTATTTCAACAGGTACTTACCATAGCCAAAGTAATCATGGACAAACCAACCTCAGACATATACTGAAAGAACGACTAGGAGAAATACTTATGTATTTTTAGGTTTTGTTCTCTTTAGCTCAATTTGGGAAATCAAGAATGAGAACAACAAAAAAACTTTGGCATCCGCAATGTGGAAGTTGGCATTCCAAGGACGAGAGTTAAAAGACTGGTGTTTGAAAGTCCTCTTTGGAGGGATTTGGCCCATGGGTGTGATTTTCGAAGAGACCCTCGGTTGGCAAGATAAAACAACACGGAAGGGAGCGATGAAGGTTCTGAATTCTACTTCTACATTTCTCAAACCTCAGCCTTTTCTTTCTGTCCATTCATCCACAATACATATGTCAGCAGAGTAGTTGCAGTAGTTTGTAGTAGTAGTAGTAGTTAGTAGTAGTGTTGTAGTAGTAGTAGTAGTAGTAGTAGTAGTAGTAGTAGTAGTAGTGGTAGTAGTAGTAGTAGTAGTAGCAGTAGTAGTAGTAGTCACCATCTAGTTAAATCAATAGCTCTTGAGCTAACGATTTGTATGGATCGACCAGAGGTTAAATTGTTAACTTCATTAAACCGAAGGCCTAGGCCTAGTAGTAGTAGTAGTAGTAGTAGTAGTAGTACTTGAGCTAACGATTTGTATGGATCGGCCAGAGGTTAAATTGTTAACTTCATTAAACCGAAGGCCTAGGCTTAGTAGTAGTAGTAGTAGTAGTAGTAGTAGTAGTAGTAGAGTAGTAGTAGTAGTAGTAGTAGTAGTAGTAGTAGTAGTAGTAGTAGTAGTAGTAGTAGTAGTAGTAGTAGTAGTAGTAGTAGTAGTAGTAGTAGTAGTAGTAGTAGTAGTAGTAGTAGTAGTAGTGGTAGTAGTGGTAGTAGTAGTAGTAGTAGTAGTAGTAGTAGTAGTAGTAGTAGTAGTAGTAGTAGTAGTGAGCAGAATTCAAAAAGGAACTCAAAGCATATCTCTTAAGGATGCAAGAATCCTGACACTGCCTACGGGCCTAAAGAGGGCGTTGGACACCTCATCATCAGATGATACCTGAGTGTGGGACAAGTTCAGCGTTCATCACATCCTAAGCCGGAGTGTGGTTGGCCAAACCCCCTTGGGGAGTCACCTCGTGTCTACCAGCTTTTGCGAGTGCCACCGTTATATATAGTACTGAGTGAGAATATAACACTTTCAACATATATATATAAATATATATATATATATATATATATATATATATTTATGTATATATATAGTACTGAGTGAGAATATAACTCTTTCACCATATATATACATATATATATTATATTATATTATATTATTATATATATTTCCGTTTTTTTTTTTTCTTTTTCTTTTTCTCGTTCCTCACTGAACTAGAACTTTACTTTGACTTCATACAAGATTAATCTAATATATATATTATATATATATACATATATATATATTTGTTAATTCCATATATATTTATTATTATTGTTATTACTATTTTATAATTATTATTATTATTATTATTTTATTTTAATATTTTTAATCTAAGTCATTTTATTTTAATACTTTAATATTTTAATAATTTCTCATTACCTTTAATAACTTGAGACGTAGGTCACCATCTAGTTAAATCAATAGCTCTTGAGCTAACGATTTGTATGGATCGACCAGAGGTTAAATTGTTAACTTCATTAAACCGAAGGCCTAGGCCTAGTAGTAGTAGTAGTAGTAGTAGTAGTAGTAGTAGTAGTAGTAGTGGTAGTGGTAGTGGTAGCAGTAGTAGTAGTAGTAGTAGTAGTAGTAGTAGTAGTAGTAGTAGTAGTAGTAGTAGTAGTAGTAGTAGTATAGTTGAGTTGTAGTCGTAGTAGTAGTAGTAGAGTTGAGTTGGCTGAATAAGAAAAAACAGTTACCCTTACTAGCCTAGCCTAGCCTAGTAGTAGTGGTAGTAGTAGTAGTAGTAGTAGTAGTAGTAGTAGTAGTAGTAGTAGTAGTAGTAGTAGTTTTTCTTATTCAGCCAACGGGTTAAAACATAAATTTAACGCGGTTATGATTGCAAACACTGCATCATTGTCGGGTTATTTTTATCGTTTTTCCCGTTGGCTGAATAAGAAAAAACAGTTACCCTTACTAGCCTAGCCTAGCCTAGTAGTAGCAGTACTAGTACTATTACTAGTACTAGTAGTAGTAGCAGTAGCAGTAGCAGTAGTAGTAGCAGTAGTAGTAGTAGTAGTAGGTCACCATCTAGTTAAATCAATAGCTCTTGAGCTAACGATTTGTATGGATGATCAGAAGTTAAATAACTTCATTAAATCGAAGGCCTAGCTAGTAGTAGTAGTAGTAGTAGTAGTAGTAGTAGTAGTAGTTATATTATATCTATACATATTTACCTCCACCTCTTTTCTTTTATTATTATTATTATTATTATTATTATTATTGTTATTAATGGAGGCACATGTCCAGGATCTGGATCTGATGCTATAGTCTGAGGAAGCCTATTATTGTTATTATTATTATTATTATTATTATTATTATTATTATTTTGGACACCGCGATAGCCCAGTGGTCAAGTTCTACCATCTGAGCCCTGTCGCCAGTTCGATTCCCGTCGGTGCCACCAGTATTTTCATTGAACATACCGGTCTATTTCTGGACCAGTATTTTCATTGAACATACCGGCCCGTCTGGAAGCGTTGGAACTGCCCTTGCGGGGGTGTCATTAGAGCTTATCGTCAATTCTTCGTACTCCCCTCACGGGTGAGACGATGGAGGCGCATGTGCAGAAATGCATCAGCCATTGACAGAGAGGCACTATTATTATTATTATTA
>WBZZ01002536.1:50000-55000 GCA_019918135.1 Paulinella micropora | reverse complement strand
GTAGTAGTAGCCGTAGTAGTAGCAGTAGCCGTACTAGTAGTAGCCGTACTAGTAGTAGCCGTACTAGTAGTAGCCGTACTAGTAGTAGCCGTACTAGTAGTAGCCGTAGTAGTAGTAGCCGTAGTAGTAGTAGTAGCCGTAGTAGTAGTAGCCGTAGTAGTAGTAGTAGCCGTAGTAGTAGTAGCCGTAGTAGTAGTCGCCGTAGTAGTAGTCGCCGTAGTAGTAGTCGCCGTAGTAGTAGTAGCCGTAGTAGTAGTAGCCGTAGTAGTAGTAGCCGTAGTAGTAGTAGCCGTAGTAGTAGCCGTAGTAGTAGCCGAAGTAGTCGCCGTAGTAGTAGTAGCCGTAGCAGTAGCCGTAGTAGTAGCCGTAGTAGTAGTAGCCATAGTAGTAGTAGCCGTAGTAGTAGCCGTAGTAGTAGCCGTAGTAGTAGCCGCAGTAGTAGCCGCAGTAGTAGCCGCAGTAGTAGCCGTAGTACCGTAGTAGTAGCCGTATTAGTAGCCGTATTAGTAGCCGTAGTAGCCGTAGTAGTAGCCCTAGTAGCCGTAGTAGCCGTAGTAGTAGCCGTAGTAGCGGTAGTCGTAGCCGTAGTAGCCGTAGTAGTAGCCGTAGTAACCGTAGTAGTAGCCGTAGTAGCCGTAGTAGCCGTAGTATACCCGTAGCAGCCGTAGTAGTAGCCGTAGTAGTAGCCGTAGTAGTAGCCGTAGTAGTAGCCGTAGTAGTAGCCGTAGTAGTAGCCGTAGTAGCCGTAGTAGTAGCCGTAGCAGCCGTAGTAGTAGTAGCCGTAGTAGTAGCCGTAGTAGCCGTAGTAGTAGCCGTAGTAGCCGTAGAGTAGCCGTAGTAGTAGCCGTAGTAGCCGTAGTAGCCGTAGTAGTAGCCGAAGTAGTAGCCGTAGCAGCCGTAGTAGTAGCCGTAGTAGTAGCCGTAGTAGTAGCCGTAGCAGCCGTAGCAGCCGTAGTAGTAGCCGTAGTAGCCGTAGTAGTAGCCGTAGTAGCCGTAGTAGTAGCCGTAGTAGCCGTAGTAGTAGCCGTAGTAGCCGTAGTAGCCGTAGTAGTAGCCGTAGCAGCCGTAGTAGTAGCCCTAGTAGTAGCCGTAGTAGTAGCCGTAGTAGTCGTAGTAGCCGTACTAGTAGCCGTAGTAGCCGTAGCAGGAGCCGTAGTAGCCGTAGTAGTAGCCGTAGTAGTAGCCGTAGTAGTAGCCGTAGTAGCCGTAGTAGCCGTAGTAGCCGTAGTAGTAGCCGTAGTAGTAGCCGTAGTAGCCGTAGTAGCCGTAGTAGCCGTAGTAGCCGTAGTAGCCGTAGCCGTAGTCGTAGGTCGTAGTCGTTGTCGTAGTCGTAGTCGTGGTCGTAGTCAGTAGTCGGTAGTCAGTAGTCAGTAGTCGTAGTAGTAGTCGTAGTCAGTAGCAGTAGCAGTAGCAGCAGTAGTGGTGTGGTAGTAGTAGTGGTAGTGGTAGTAGTAGTAGTAGTGGTAGTAGTGGTAGTAGTAGTAGTAGTAGTAGCAGTAGTAGTAGTAGTAGTAGTAGTAGTAGCAGTAGTAGCAGTAGCAGCAGTAGTAGTAGTGGTAGTAGTAGTAGTAGTAGTAGTAGTAGTAGTAGTAGTAGTAGTAGTAGTAGTATTACTACTACTACTACTACTACTACTACTACTACTACTACTACTACTAGGCTAGGCTGGTAGAGGTAACTGTAGTAGTAGTAAGTGTAGTTGTAGAGTAGTAGTAGTAGCAGTAGTAGTAGTAGTAGCAGTAGTAGTAGTAGTAGCAGTAGTAGTAGTAGTATAGTAGTAGTAGTAGTAGTAGTAGTAGTAGTAGTAGTAGTAGTAGTAGTAGTAGTAGTAGTAGTAGTAGTAGTAGTAGTAAGTGTAGTTGTACAGTAGTAGTAGTAGTAGTAGTAGTAGTAGTAGTAGTAGTAGTAGTAGTAGTACTAGTTGTTGTTGTAGTAGTAGTAGTAGTAGTAGTAGTAGTAGTAGTAGTAGTAGTAGTAGTGTTAGCTCTCTCTCTCTCTCTCCCTTAATGATAATAATAATAATAATAATATTATTATTATTATTATTATTATTATTATTATTATTATTATGGACACCGTGATAGCCCAGTGGTCAAGTTCTACCATCTGGGCCCTGTCGCCAGTTCGATTCCCGTCGGTGCCACCAGTATTTTCATTGAACATACCGGTCCGTCTGGAAGTGTTGGAACTGCCCTTGCGGGGGTGTCATTAGAGCCTATCGTCAATTCTTCGTACTCCCCTCACGGGTGAGACGATGGAGGCGCATGTGCAGATTTGCATCAGCCATTGACAGAGAAGCACTATTATTATTATTATTATTATTATTATTATTATTATTATTATTATTATTATTATTACTGGATGCACATGGCCTTTTGGCTCAGCAATTGGCAGGAGATACACTATTATTATTATTATTATTATTATTATTATTATTATTATTATTATTATTAGGGAGTACATAGGCCATTGGTCCTTTTCAATGGGCTGATTGGTATAAAGCTCCTAGAGTAATGTTCTATGCCGTCACTTCCTTTATTCCACCGATTGGTGTGGAGACTTTCCTTATGGAATGGAGGACTGGATGCACATGGCCTTTTGGCTCAGCAATTGGCAGGAGATACATTATTATTATTATTATTATTATTATTATTATTATTATTTTGGACACCGTGATAGCCCAGTGGTCAAGTTCTACCATCTGAGCCCTGTCGCCAGTTCGATTCCCGTCGGTGCCACCAGTATTTTCATTGAACATACCGATCCGTCTGGACCAGTATTTTCATTGAACATACCGGCCCGTCTGGAAGTGTTGGAACTGCCCTTGCGGGGGTGTCATTAGAGCTTATCGTCAATTCTTCGTACTCCCCTCACGGGTGAGACGATGGAGGCGCATGTGCAGAAATGCATCAGCCATTGACAGAGAAGCACTATTATTATTATTATTATTATTATTAATATTTTATTGACACCGTGATAGCCCAGTGTTCAAGTTCTACCATCTGGGCCCTGTCGCCAGTTCGATTCCAGTCGGTGCCACCAGTATTTTCATTGAACATACCGGTCCGTCTGGAAGTGTTGGAACTGTCCTTGCGGGGGTGTCATAGAGCCTATCGTCAATTCTTCGTACTCCCTTCACGGGTGAGACGATGGAGGCGCATGTGCAGATTTGCATCAGCCATTGACAGAGAAGCACTATTATTATTATTATTATTATTATTATTATTGTGAGACGATGGAGGCACATGTGCAGAATGCATTCGCCATTGACTGAGAAGCACTATTATTATTATTATTATTATTATTATTATTATTATTATTATTATTATTATTATTATTATTATTATTATTGGACACCGTGATAGCCCAGTGGTCAAGTTCTACCATCTGAGCCCTGTCGCCAGTTCGATTCCCGTCGGTGCCACCAGTATTTTCATTGAACATACCGGTCTATTTCTGGACCAGTATTTTCATTGAACATACCGGCCCGTCTGGAAGTGTTGGAACTGCCCTTGCGGGGGTGTCATTAGAGCTTATCGTCAATTCTTCGTACTCCCCTCACGGGTGAGACGATGGAGGCGCATGTGCAGAAATGCATCAGCCATTGACAGAGAGGCACTATTATTATTATTATTATTATTATTGGACACCGTGATAGCCCAGTGGTCAAGTTCTACCATCTGGGCCCTGTCGCCAGTTCGATTCCCGTCGGTGCCACCAGTATTTTCATTGAACATACCGATCCGTCTGGACCAGTACTTTCATTGAACATACCGGCCCGTCTGGAAGTGTTGGAACTGCCCTTGCGGGGGTGTCATTAGAGCTTATCGTCAATTCTTCGTACTCCCCTCACGGGTGAGACGATGGAGGCGCATGTGCAGAAATGCATCAGCCATTGACAGAGAAGCACTATTATTATTATTATTATTATTATTATTATTATTGGACACCGTGATAGCCCAGTGGTCAAGTTCTACCATCTGGGCCCTGTCGCCAGTTCGATTCCCGTCGGTGCCACCAGTATTTTCATTGAACATACCGGTCTATTTCTGGACCAGTATTTTCATTGAACATACCGGCCCGTCTGGAAGTGTTGGAACTGCCCTTGCGGGGGTGTCATTACAGCCTATCGTCAATTCTTCGTACTCCCCTCACGGGTGAGACGATGGAGGCGCATGTGCAGAAATGCATCAGCCATTGACAGAGAAGCACTATTATTATTATTATTATTATTATCATTATTAGTGGCACCGCGACAGCCCAGTGGTTAAGGTCTACCACTGGGCCCTGTCGCCAGTTCGATTCCCGTCGGGGCCAGTATTTTCAAAGGATATTTTCTTTGAAAATAATGGTCTGTCTGGAAGGCTTGGAGCTGCCTTGCGGGGGTGTCAGTAGAGCCTATCGTCAAATCTTCGTACTCCCCTCGCGGGTGAGACGATGGAGGCACATGTGCAGAAATGCATTCGCCATTGACTGAGAAGCACTATTATTATCATTATTATTACAATTATTATTATTATTATTATTATTATTGGACACCGTGATAGCCCAGTGGTCAAGTTCTACCATCTGGGCCCTGTCGCCAGTTCGATTCCCGTCGGTGCCACCAGTATTTTCATTGAACATACCGGTCCGTCTGGAAGTGTTGGAACTGCCCGTGCGGGGGTGTCATTAGAGCCTATCGTCAATTCTTCGTACTCCTCTCACGGGTGAGACGATGGAGGCACATGTGCAGATTTGCATCAGCCATTGACAGAGAAGCACTATTATTATTATTATTGTTATTATTATTATTTTATTATTATTATTATTATTATTATTATGGAGGCACATGTCCAGGATCTGGATCTGATGCTATAGTCTGAGGAAGCCTATTATTATTATTATTATTATTAGGGAGTACATAGGCCATCGGTCCTTTCCATGGGCTGATTAGTATAAAGCTCCTAGAGTAATGTTCTATGCCGTCACTTCCTTTATTCCACCGATTGGTGTGGAGA
>WBZZ01002536.1:15000-45000 GCA_019918135.1 Paulinella micropora | reverse complement strand
TCGCGACTTCTTGAAACTGCAACCGGCACTCTGTGCGTCCCCCTCCTACCTGCCAACTACTTCCCACGAAGAAGAACTTGAATTTAACAATAATGAAACTATTCCTCTGCGCCAGTCACGAGTCTAACTGACGACGTCACACAAAGAATGTACCTCTGGAAAATAACACACGAAACTGCCTGATATAGGTAATAAGGGTAATTGTAAAAGCTGTTGCCACCAGTACCAGGAAAGATACTATAAATGATTGTATTAATAAACAATAATACTACTAACCGTACCGATTACTGCTAACGTACAAAATAGCAATACGGACATAACTGCTGAGGAGGAAGGGTCTAATTAATTGTTCAATGCTCCCCCTTAATTATACTCCCTTACTAGTCAGTGTCCAATCAAGAAGTGCAACTAAGTTGCTTTACGAGTTGTCAACTAGGTTAAGCAAATAATCAAAGCGCAAAGTGAGCTACCCTACGTCTCCTGTGGAGTTCGGCTTTATAGCTACACTATACCAACTAAAGCGCGACATGCACAACAGTGCATAAGATACGACTAAATGAGAGCAGAGGTGCTAGCATACGTCTCCACAACATGTGGAGTTCGGCAATCTAGTCACCTAATTTCTAACATATATTCCCTTGCTATCGGGACCTATCAAGAGTCCTAGCCGAAAGTCCCCGTTGTATGAAGTCCTGCTGTCGGAAGGGTTGTCCCTCTAAGAGGGAACGGTTCCCCGAGTCTTTAAACCTGGGAGACGTGCCGAACGAGCCAATCGTAGGGTTCTCCGTGCATGGGCTTCGTGTTGATATCGGCCACGTTGTCGGCCGACGCCACCTTCTCGTTGACAACGAGCCCGGCGTCCACCTTCTGGTTGATGATTGCGCAGCGCAGGTCCACATGTCCCAGCTTCCTAGCAAACATATTGCTGTCGGCGAGGTCCAACGCTCCCTGGTTGTCGCCGTACAGGATGGGGGGCTGCCCCCACCCGTACGGCCCAATGGCGTCCACGACCCGGCCGTCCGCGATTCCCTGCACAAAGTTCACAATCTTGTCATGTCCATGATAAGACTCCACCATCGCATAAACCTCCCCCTCACATGAGGAGGCTTCGGGTGCCGCTGGCACCAGACGCGCGCCGACCGCCGCCTCTTCTGGGTCCCCGCTGCCAAGAACAGCCGCCAACAGCTCATCGCTTATCGCCCGCGCCTTCTCCTCCACACGCGCACGCAGGGCCGCGTCCTTCGCGAGGACCACCGGACAGGATATTATAAACTGCAATATCAAGTGCTGCTAGGAATTCAAAAAGTTTCAGAAATAATTCGTATATCAATAAAATGAAAGATTTTTATCTATTTTCATCATTTCTTTTTTAAAAAATTTGAATTTCTAGCCGTTACAACTGTTTTTGACCGTTAGTAGTTTATCTTGTTAATAGTGGTTTTGGCTTACTGTAATGCCCCCAACGATAGCTCGTAAAAAGTCGGTAATACAACCAAACACAGTCCTCAAAAGATGAGAATGATGTCTCGTTATATTAGCTCAGTGAAGCCAAAAAGGAAAACGGCAACAGACCAGGAATAAAATGACATCAGGTCCAATCCGGACAAATAATACTGAAAAACAAGCTGGTGCACCTGTCACCAGGAAAAGGAACTTTTTACCGGCTATCCGGGGGGTAATGCCTACAGTACCCCCTCCCGATTTTATGACGGAAATAGCATTTTCGTCATACACCTTCTGATTTCTTTCTGCAAATAGTATGCGCTATGGAGTCATGCCACACAGCCATCGACCCACGGATAGACGCTAAAAGACGATAAATATATCCTCATACGGCACGTCAAAGCGGATTCTCTAGCCATTCTTGTAGATTTTTGAACTCCTTCCCCTCAATCTCTCTCTCTTTTTTTTTTCTTTCTCGGCAGTATGTCAAGAACAAACGTACTATTAATAAAAAAATACAAGCAACGTGGTGCTGTAGTACGATTGCCCCTTTGATCTCCTTCTTCTTCTTATCATTATCATTATTATTATTATTATTATTATTATTGTTGCATCAGTACGCCTCAGATATAGTAAATCTGCCTTGGAGTGTTGACTGTGACATATTTGAGGGAAATCCCGATGAAAAAACCTAGTCACACTTGCTAAACAGAGTTCCAGCCCAATGGCCTCAAGGCGTTAAACTGTGACGCCAACTCATAACCCTTTGGTGGTAGATGCTGGGGAGGAGGGTCGTTGCGCGCGTAAAAGATCTTAAACTCCGCATATGCTGGTTGATAGCCCAGGACCCAGCAGACACCAGATTGTTATGGGTGGGGTTTCAAGGCAGCTCTAGCAACCGCGCTTGGTGTATGCACTTGCACATTCGGTGACGTCTTGCAAGAGGTTGCTGGGACTGCGGAATAACCTCGGCTTAGTGCAGTCTTGCCCTCATGAGCTCCATTGGTGGCCCCGATCATCAGGCGAGAGATTGACACGGGGGGGGGGGGGGGTGTGGAGGACCTCGAACAAGGGTGTTGGAGGCTTATGTCCGTTGAGGATATGCCATTAGCTGCATCAGTACGCCTCAGATATAGTATTATTATTATTATTATTATTATTATTATTATTATTATTATTATTGTGGACACCGTGATAGCCCAGTGGTCAAGTTCTACCATCTGGGCCCTGTCGCCAGTTCGATTCCCGTCGGTGCCACCAGTATTTTCATTGAACGTAACGATCCGTCTGGACCAGTATTTTCATTGAACATACCGGCCCGTCTGGAAGTGTTGGAACTGCCCTTGCGGGGGTGTCATTAGAGCTTATCGTCAATTCTTCGTACTCCCCTCACGGGTGAGACGATGGAGGCGCATGTGCAGAAATGCATCAGCCATTGACAGAGAAGCACTATTATTATTATTATTATTATTATTATTATTATTATTATTATTATTATTATTATTATTATTATGGACACCGTGATAGCCCAGTGGTCAAGTTCTACCATATGGGCCCTGTCGCCAGTTCGATTCCCGTCGGTGCCATCAGTATTTTCATTGAACACACCGGTCTATTTCTGGACCAGTATTTTCATTGAACATACCGGCCCGTCTGGAAGTGTTGGAACTGCCCTTGCGGGGGTGTCATTAGAGCTTATCGTCAATTCTTCGTACTCCCCTCACGGGTGAGACGATGGAGGCGCATGTGCAGAAATGCATCAGCCATTGACAGAGAAGCACTATTATTATTATTATTATTATTATTATTATTATTATGGACACCGTGATAGCCCAGTGGTCAAGTTCTACCATCTGGGCCCTGTCGCCAGTTCGATTCCCGTCGGTGCCACCAGTATTTTCATTGAACATACCGGTCTATTTCTGGACCAGTATTTTCATTGAACATACCGGCCCGTCTGGAAGTGTTGGAACTGCCCTTGCGGGGGTGTCATTAGAGCCTATCGTCAATTCTTCGTACTCCCCTCACGGGTGAGACGATGGAGGCGCATGTGCAGAAATGCATCAGCCATTGACAGAGAAGCACTATTATTATTATTACTATTATTATTATTATTATTATTATTATGGACACCGTGATAGCCCAGTGGTCAAGTTCTACCATCTGGGCCCTGTCGCCAGTTCGATTCCCGTCGGTGCCACCAGTATTTTCATTGAACATACCGGTCCGTCTGGACCAGTATTTTCATTGAACATACCGGTCCGTCTGGAAGTGTTGGAACTGCTCTTGCGGGGGTGTCATTACAGCCTATCGTCAATTCTTCGTACTCCCCTCACGGGTGAGACGATGGAGGCGCATGTGCAGAAATGCATCAGCCATTGACAGAGAAGCACTATTATTATTATTATTATTATTATTATTATTATTATTATTATTATTATTAATGGAGGCACATGTCCAGGATCTGGATCTGATGCTATAGTCTGAGGAAGCCTATTATTATCATTATTATTATTATTCACAGGGAGATCGTAAGTACATTGTCTTTTTTTAATGACATACCCTTGTTTCAGGCGGATATCCTATGATATAGTATTAGGGGGCCAGTCCTAATAGCTATATCCGAAGTCGAGGTGTATGTACCCGACCCTGCGATATACCGACACAAGTAGAGATTGACCGTGCTCAGGTACGACAGTATATAATCTATCGTAAAAATAATTTAATAAAAGTTTCAGAGAACATTTCATTTTCGAGAACATCATCCCAGGACTTGGAAAGGGTCATACCCGGGAACACCATCGCTCAATACACTAGCGATCCCCGTATACGGTGTAGTATCATCGTCGATCGACCTTTCGCACTCGTATGTTGCGATCGAATGCCAAGTTATATCACTTAGTCTTTTTAATATTCATATTGATAACTGATGATGCATGATCAAATCATGATACGCCGTGGGCAATCAACCAGTTTGTTTGAGACACATAAAGAAAAATAGTTTCCTTGTTACTGCCTTCGTCGTCTGGCGTGGATTTCTTTACCTGGTGGAGGACCACCAACAAAGGTCAGATCAAACTTTGACTGTTCGAGAATGTCCCAGATATTATTAGGGATTCCGCCCAACGATAATTCAAAAGGGATATCAATCACTCCTCTTGGCAGTGTCTGAATGGTCCACGCAGTGTAATCCTTGTCTCTGGGAGTAATTGTATCATCCCATGTCTCAGACTTTTTGCGTCTTTATATACTGGCAGATAATGTCTTGCCTTTGGATCCTCAACCGGGTCCATACTTCTCCAAAACTGGAGTATCGGTTGTACTATTTTTGCGGCTGATGATATTTTGAGTGTCCGTGTGGCACGCATCTGTCGTGGGACCGCCACGACCCGCATCAAGTATAAGTCTGAGAGAGTGTTATCAGCGACATGTTGTTCCGCTGGTCTCATCAGATAGAAAGCATCTTTCACACATGCGATGGTTGCTATCGCATCGCCTTCCTTCCATCGCTCATGGACAATCTCAAAGTTGCCCGCGTTTGGGTCAGTGTCCGTCCCCTTCTCCTCCTGGTGGACGTCCTTTAATCCCATCGACCTCATCGCCTTCCTCGGTTGGTCGTTGATAAGATCATTCCGCGCTCTCCTTAGCTGCGCCTCTGTGATCTTCTCCTTCTTTCCGCTATGCTCTCGCGGAGACTTGGACTGAGTCCCCACCGCGCTTATGCGGTCAGTCTGCTCCTTACTGTCCACCTCACTCTCCTCCTTCTCAGCTATCGGTGCCCGATAAGCATCGTCTTGGTCTATGCCAGCCTCCTTGTGGATGGGCGGCACCTCTTTGAAATTATCTTTCATCCGTTTTAACGCCTTCTCAACGGATTCATCTTCCAATAAGAAGGGATCATACTTAATCAGCCTTCTTACATTCACAATTTGCATCTTCCCTCTACCCCTGATCTTGTAGTTTAGAGGTCCCGTCTGTTCCATAATCTGATAAGGTCCTTTCCAGTGAGTGAACAGCTTAGAGCTGACTCCTTTCGGGACCTGAGGATGATACAACAGTACAATATCCCCGACCTGGAACTTGATCTGATCGTACACTAAGTATGTCACACTCGTCTTGGCAAGTTGACACTTCTTTAGATTGCACTTCAGGCCAAAAGCTCCGATGCGCCTGAATATATCGGACAAATGATCGATATGCTCCTCCATTGTGTTAGAGTATACGATAATGTCATCGATATAGCAAAATGCATATTCTCCCGCCTTCTGTCCCCGCCTTCTCATAAAGCCTCCGTCAGACAAATCATCGTACTGACTCCTCAACATCTTCTGCATCGCCTTCTGGAAAAGTCCTGGAGCCTGCTTGAGGCCCATCGGAAGCACTTTCCATTGATATATTTCCATACCCACCACAAACGCCGTCAGCCATCTGGACTTTTCCTCCAGTGGTATCTGCCAGAAGCCAATCTTAAGGTCAATGACCGAATAGAATTTTGCATTCCGTAGTACTCTTCTTCCTTCTTCTAATGTCGGGAGAGGATTTCTCTCTTCCTCCAGCACCTTGTTAACACGCGCATAGTTAACTGTCAAGCGCCATTCTCCTCCTGGCTTCGGCACTATTCTCGGTTGTGAGACTATTGGAGATGTTGATCTCTCAATAAAGTCCTCATTGAGCAGCTGTCTTGCTAGCTCCTCCGCTATCTTCGCCTCATGTATACTCTAATTCGCCCTTCGTGGTGCCGGTGACGGCTCCGCACCCGGTATTTTGTAAATAACCGCAGTTAAATCTTCAGGCTTGACACCACCTGCATGTGGAGAGTGAAAAATTTCCTTGTTCGCCTCTAATTTGGCTTTCAAAAGCTCCTTCGCCCCCACAAGTTGATTCCAGCACATGAGACGATACCTAGCTTGTATCCCACCTGCACACCACAAAGAGTACCAACCTGCGGTGGCGACTTCAGTGACACGCGTAGCCCGCAGGGCCTGCTCCTTCCACTTCAGGTCGTCGGTGATATCCGCTCCCAGGTACTTGTACTGACTGGTGACACAAAGCTTCTGGCCGCGAAACCACACCACGGGCTCACCTCGCTCCCTGATACTTGGTCGTTTCGCCTTGCTCGACGTGTAAATGGGCATGATTTCCGTCTTGCCGGGCTTCAAGTTGACTTCCAGCCGGTAATCTTCCGCGAACTTGGCCACAAATTGACCATCTTCTGGAGCTCGGTGCGACTGTGAGCGATGAGGGCCACGTCGTCCGCGTATAGAAGTGCCTTGATGTCGTTCAGCCGCTTCACATCCGTGATCTTGAGGGCACTCGCCAGCCGATCACACAGCCCATCCATAAAGACGTTGAAGAGTGTGGGAGAGAGAGGGGACCCCTGTTGGACGCCTACACCCTCCAGTACTTCGGGGGTGAGTGCTCCATCAACTAGCACTTGCGACGAAGTCTGCTCGTAGCACCTGCGTAGCGTGCGCCAGAACTTGCCCCTTACACCCAGCTTCCAGAGCCTCTCAAATAGGCCATCTCTCCAAACAGACGGGAAAGCCTTGCGTAGATCGACGAACAGGACATACGACTCCCGCTTCTGCTGCTGACGCCCCTTCAACCTCTGCCAAAGGGTAAAGACCCGATCCGTAGTGCGACGCCCCGGGCGGAAGCCTCCCTGCTCTGGACGTAGCTTGTCCGGGCCATCCACGAAGAGCGTTAGACGAGTAGCTAATAAGGACAGATACAGCTTACCAATAATCGAGATATCCCTCCAGTTGTCAGGATCCGTAGGATCCCCACCCTTGGGGATATTGACGATGATTCCCTTGCCCCAAGCTTTTGGAGTCCTCTCGGCTTCTCGAATCCAGTTGAAGTACTGCGTTAAGTAGCCATTGATGTAGGCGCCGCCATACTTGAGCATCTCGTTCTTCACTTTGTCCTCGCCACAATTTGTGGTTATTCAGGGCACGTTGCCTTGCAAGGACCTCCTCTTGCGTGAACTGCTTGTCCAGCTCTTCGCAAATGTCTTCACCTACTTCGTGCTCCTTCGTAGCCCGGCCCACCTCATCTCTGAAGCGATCGTTCCAGTGGAACTGCCGCTTAGCTTCGGCTTCCTCTCACTCCAGCGAGCCTGCTTCTGCACAGCACACCACAACAGCCGCACTTGCCGGATTTTCCCGTGGCTTCACCGAATTTTTCCGAAATTCCTCCCACCGAGCGACCTTTTCCGGCAGCGTACACGCCAGTGAGCCATCCTCCCTTTGCACCGGCGCGGAGACCTTCGTTCTGCGTGCCCCGCCAAGCCGCTTCGCGAGTAGCCAAAAGCGCTTTGAGGATTGCTCGCGTTGACATTTGACCGCTTCTTCCTGCACTTGCTTGAAGGAGGCGGACTTCTTGGCCCGAGTTGCCTTCCGAATTTGCTTGCGGAGCCGTAGCCAATTCAGACGGGCTTCCGCATTCGATTCATCCCTCCTGTATGCTGCGTAGGCCTCCCGGCGCTGCTGAATGAGCTCTTTTAGCTCCCCGTCGAACCAATTGTTGGTGAAACGGGGTCGTATACATCTGGAGCCAAGGACCCGGTGCGCCGCCATTCGGAAGGACTGCGCCACTCGCTCGGTGACGTCATCTACCACCCGTTGGCTGTCGGCACCACCCGATAGGTCAAGCTCAGGCAGCTGATGCACTCCAAGCTTCTGTAGGCAATGCTGGAATACGTCATCGAACTTGTCGCGTAGATAATCCAGCGCTTGCTTCGCAGCGTGATCATTACCCGAGACACCAGCACCAATAAGCTTATCAACACGAAAGGACCTGTAAGGTTTCGCAGCCCGCTTTGGCCGGCGCTGGCCGCTCCACGTCAGTTCGGCCCATACTGCCTTGTCCGTATCAAGATCATCTTCGCATACTCCGAACTTTGCTCCAGATCCCAAGCCAGGCGACGCGCAGATGTAATCGAGGAGGTGCTTGCCTGTGCCCATGCCGCGCTGCTCACGCCGGGACCACCAGTAGGACCCTTCCACTGGGCACGAGAAGCCGCTCAGATTTCGCAGGCCCGAAGCGACGAGGACAGCCGCGAGTCTCTTGCCGTTCTCCGAACGTACCGGTGCTCCCTTATCATCGACCTCCCCGTGCTGACCGACGATGCCCTCCTCTTTTCGGCTGCATGCCGGCCCGAGCTTCGCGTTGGCATCCGCCACCGTGACCACAAGACCTTTGGCTCCAAAAAAATCTATAGCTGCCTGCCAGGCCGCATACGCCTCTGACGACTCTTCTTCCTGCGTTTCCTGGGCAAAGTAGCCGTTGCCCACATAGATATCCTGAGCGCCGGTAACACCCGAGGCGATACGCAGCCACACTTGCTGCCGGTGGTCGACGGGGGCTGACACCAGGTTGCAATACGGACCAAGGAAGTTAGCCACCGCGAATAGAACCCCACCCTTGCAGCGATTTTTCTCGCTGACCTCCGCAGGTTTTCCAAAAATCCGGAATCCATCCAGGCTGCATTTGGAAAGTTGCTCCTGAGCCCCGATGACTAGCCAGCCCTCGTGCTTGTAGAATGATGCCCATTCCGCCGTGCCTACGTTGTCGTATCCCGTTTTACCCTGCCAGTTGTGACTCGCGACGAGTAGCTTGAAGCCGGTATCGAACTGCTTGGAGCGGTGCTTCTTGGCTCGTTTCCGGACCCGACGGCCGCGCTTGGCTTCCGCCCCCGTGCTGCCCCCCTCTGCAGGTGCTTGCACAGGTTGGTCCCCCACTGCACTGGCCGCCGAATGCAGGGGCACCACGTGCACATCAGCACACTCAGACACACACTTAGGTGCATCGGCAGCCAATTCCGAAGACACCACCTGCACATCATCGACACATTCTTCATGCAGAGGCAAGACGCGATATCCCGTCGCAGCTTCCTCCTTCCGGACCGCCGCTTCCCCACGCAGATGGATGCGAATAAGCTTTCGGACACGTTCCCTGTCCCTGAACCTGCGCCCAAGGGCCACATTGACCCCTCTGCCGAAGAATTTGAGATGTTTGAGTTGCTGCAACGTCGTCTGCCTGCTGTCATCGTCCTCGTAGACCAGCTCCAGGTGACGAAACATTCGCTGGCCTTGCCACTCCATTACCGGGACCACCAGACCAAGACCGCTCATTTTGGAGGCGATCTCCTGTAGATTGGCGCGTTCTGAGAGCCCCCAGACAATCAGATTACGCCCGTCCTTGTCGTACCGATCTACCCGCCGGTACCGTCGAGGCGGCGGTGCCATCTGCCATATAGCGCCGCTCGCCTTATTTGAAGCGCCGACCCGTGTGCCAGGTTTGGGGAGGAAGGATGAGGCGCAGCTAAGATAGCCTCTCCACGTGGTTCAGGAATTCCGTCATATACGCGAGCCCTCATCCTCCCATCCTGGGACATCGGGCCAGAGCCCGTCGAAGAGGCATTCCCACGGGCATTGTCCAGGTCTTCGGCGATTCTACCGTGTCCCATAAGGGCCACAGTGGTAGCTCCGTGCTTCGCGTATTTGTAATCCATTGAGAGTAGTAGACGGCCAAGGTCGCTGGCCATCACCGCCGCGCCTCTTTACGCCGAGGAAAGCGCCCGTCCATGCAAATAGCATCGGCGGTATCTGCAACACACACTACACGCATTTCCGCCGGTGTCACTGGACGCTGCCGCGTCGCTTCGTGCCCTTCGGCGCCCGCCAGCACCCCCAGCCTCGCCAGAACCTGCCTCACGCACTACACACACTCTCCATCGCATCGCCAACGCCTCTACTCTCATGCCTTATGGACTTTCAGCTGCTCCTAACAATACACATCATGAGGTACGGGTGTCCCCGAGTGGAGCCAGATCGGACGGCGTGCCGCTGAAACTCCTTCCCCCACGTGGGTATAGAAGGCGCGAACCTAGCGGTACCTATAGGGTCTTACAGACAAGTATAGTAATCCCAGCCGAAGCTGCTCAGTTAGAAATGCAACGGTGGAGGGTGTGAATGCATGGGGCAAGGCACGGCAACGCAGCAAGGCACTGGCAAGGCATTGGGACCGACTGAAGCCCCTCTCCAACGTGCGCTCATCATGTGTTCCAGTTAGGCAACCCCGAAGAAGCGAAGATAGGGAGGAGACAAAACCCAGATAGGATGAAGATAGGATTAACATGAAGCCGAAATGGAGCCGAGTTGGAACAGGTCAACTCAGCCCCATCTCGGTTCAATGTGAATCCTATCTTCAACCCATCTCGGTACTGTTTCCTCCGAATGCTCACCTCAACAAGATCACCAAACCGGAACTGGAAGCCCCCAGGCATTTACTCGGCAGGAAATTCGGCGAAAATGGGCTAACCAGGAAACCAGACCCAAACCAACAGCCAAGAAAAACAAGCCAACCAACAATCCAACAACAACCCCACAACCTGCCTGGCCGAACCCCTACCGAGCAAATGCCCAGTTGAGAGTTGCGCATATCCCGGTGACCGCCCTCCCCAAGCGGTCACCTTCGAGGGGAGAGGCCCAACCACCTCCTCTTCCCATGGAGTGCCATCTTGTGCACCCCTCCAGAATAATAATAATAATAATAATAATAATAATAGTGCTTCTCTGTCAATGGCCGATGCATTTCTGCACATGCGCCTCCATCGTCTCACCCGTGAGGGGAGTACGAAGAATTGACGATAAGCTCTAATGACACCCCCGCAAGGGCAGTTCCAACACTTCCAGACGGGCCGGTATGTTCAATGAAAATACTGATCCAGACGGATCGGTATGTTCAATGAAAATACAAGTGGCACCGACGGGAATCGAACTGGCGACAGGGCCCAGATGGTAGAACTTGACCACTGGGCTATCACGGTGTCCATAATAATAATAATAATGATAATCACGGGGGTATCATTAGAGCTTATCGTCAATTCTTCGTACTCCCCTCACGGGTGAGACGATGGAGGCGCATGTGCAGAAATGCATCAGCCATTGACAGAGAAGCACTATTATTATTATTATTATTATTATTATTATTATTATTATTATTTTGGGGGGCACCAATACATGGTTGGGTGTCACCGCCACACGGCGGGGTTGGGGCCGTTAGCAGCGTGTTATGAGGGGTACATAATCAGTGCTCCACTGATTCATGAGACGGAAACTTTTACTGAGAGAAGCTCTCTCACCACGCTCACGGCTCTTGGCTCGGGGTGGCCTCTGGTATCACTCGGAGTGCGGGGGGTGGGGGTTATCTGAGGGAGGGGGTTGGGCTCAGTGGGTCACTGGACAGGTTTGTTAACTAAACTACTGTCGGTATGAGTGGGTATGAAGGCGACAGGCCCCACACATTTCCACAAGCCTTGAAATCACTCAACTGCCACAGTAGCGACTGCCTGGACGCGGGGCTCCTGACTCACCCTCTCTCCCAGAACCCCTCGTGCTCACTTTGCGGATGCCATGGGGATGCTCTGGACGTGTTGGGTGCATGTGACCGGGCCTGTCACTTAGTGTTCTCGGTAGATGACTCTTTTGTAGCTTCTATCGGACGCAGGGTGGCTTGCCACGACACTTCAATGATGCATAGTACGTCACGTCTCTGGCCTGGTTACGGGGGCGGGTAACTGAGGCGGGTTCCTGAAGGCTGGTTATGGAAGCTATGTTATTGTTGTTGGGTTCCTGGCTGCTATGTTATTGTTGTTGGGTTCATGGCTGCTATGTTATTGTTGTTGGGTTCCTGGCGGCGTACATGTTTATGCTTTTTTAAGGGTTGAGCTTTAAATAACCCCACTCGGGTCTTCTTTTATCGAGCTCACCACTCGGTGGATGGAGGCCTGGGGTAGACTTATACGATGTTTTTGATGCTAGGTTCCGTCTCCAGGGATTCGACTGGCATCGCTGCTTTGCCTCACCGCACTGCCTCACCCACGCATCCACGCTGGCACACTGTTTCTCCTCTTGCTCTTGTACCTATGTCGCACACAGCTATGAGCTCACGCCGATGAGTGGTTGTGACGAGGTGCACCCAGCTGGATTGCGGGCGAGCCACGGCGGCCTCGCTCTCTCTCGCTCTCTCTCTCTCTCTCTCTCTCTCTCTTTTTTTTTTTTTTTTTTTTTTTTTTTTTTTTTTTTTTTTTTTTTTTTTTTTTTTTTTTTTTTTTTTTTTTTTTTGTGCTTTGCTTTGCTTTGCTTTGGGCGAGGCCTAGCTTTCACATGGGCGGGCTGAGCCTATGAGGGGCGCACGATAAGCGTTCCATTGATTTATGAGACGGGTCCCAATTACTGAGAGTAACTCATGTGAGTTGCTCATCATACTCATGGCTCTTGGCTCGGGGTGGCCTCTGGAATCACAAGGGGTGGGCACTGGGGGAGGGGGTTGTGTTCAGAGGGTCACCGCGAAGGATGGTCAACCAAACTACTGTCGGTCGGAGTTTGTACGAAGGCGAGAGGCCCTACACCTTACCACAAGCCTTGAAACGACTAAATGACCAAAGTAACGACGGACCGGAGCGGGGCTCCTGGCTCACCCTCTCTCTCAGCACTCTTCGTGCTCATCCTGCGGATGCCATGGGGTTGCTCTGGCGGAGGGTTATGGGGTGGTGGGTATACGTGCACGGGCCTGTCACTCTGTGCTCTCGGTAGATGACTCACTTGCAGCGTTTATCGGACGCAGGGTGGTTTGCCACGACACCTACCTCGATGATGCACAGCGGGTCTGCCTCGTGCCTGGTTACGGATGCAGGTGAGTGTTTGTGTGTATTCCTATACATACGTACACGTATGCTTTTTAAGGGTTGAGCTTTAAATAACCCCACCTGGGTCCTCATTTATCGAGTTTACAACTCGATCAATGCGGCACCGGGGTCCCATACCACTTATGTCAGGTTCTTATGCGAAGAGCGCGGCCGCTAGTGCTGGCCCTATGGGTCAAGGCGGTAATCCTTCAGGTTTAGACGTTCCCCGTGGGAGTGCGCCTGCGGGTGGTGATGGCTACTCGGCCGGGGTGGGGTGGTCGAGTGCTCGCGTACCTGACGGGCAACCTGAATCACGTAGAGCCAGCAATCCTGCTGCATCTCGATCACCCTCCCCAACCTCGGAAGAGAAGTCACGTCCGGAAAGGTCTGGTCACGGCGTGTGGCAAGCGGTACCGCCACCGAGGAGGTGGCGGAGGAAGGTACGAAATGAGCTGGATAAGAGATGTTGCATAGTATGGGGGCTATCGCATGTCTCTCAGACAGTGGTCATGGCGCGAGAGCTCCGAATTCTCGGTCTCGGGGAAGTCGAAGTGGAATTCGCGGGCAGAGGTAGTGGGCGACATTTGCGGATTAAATGTGCGTCTTGTGAGGAGGCGGAGAAGATGGTGCGGCTGCTGCGGGAGCGTAAGTTCTTCACAGGAAAGGTTCACGTTGCGACGGGTAGGACTTTCCGGGAAAGAGAGAAGCGGCTGCACGGGGGGGTGCCCAGTATGTAGAGATACAGAGGGAGCTTCGCAAGCAGGGGTTTGGCTACTGGGTGCTCGACGTGGAAGTCGACGAGCCCCAGGGCGAAGCCTCAAGCGGTGAATCTCGCTTGGCGGGGTGGGGCGGGATGCGGGAGCTGGAGGAGCTGGGGCGGAGGGTGCAGGATGGGCCGTGGAGGGTGGCGGAGGGCTCCAGGCGGGCTCAACCGAAGCGCAGGCATCGGCATCAGCTTCGTTCTTCCGAATTTGTGAAAGGCTTCCCACTGAGGGTGGCCTCACATAATTGGCAAGGCAAAGTGGGTGCGGATAGCCCAGGCTTTGGGGAATGGCCGGAGCACTACAAGGAGCGAGGCTGGGTGATCGTCGGAGTCCAGGAGCACAACCTATCGTCTCAGAAGGTGGAGAAGCTCCAAGTCGACGGCTTCGCAGTCCTCTGCAAAGCGGCTGCAACTGGTGCGGGCTCGCGTCTCTTGGGGGGAGTCTTGACGTTGGTGGCCAACTATCTGGCACCGTGCGCTACCATTGTACAGGCGCCTGTTCCACACCCACAGCAATTGTGGGTGAGGCTGTCGTCTGGGAGCGCGACGGCGTCGGATGTGTTCGTCGGCAACGGCTACTTCCCCCAAGAAAATCAACGAGAGGAATCTATTGCAGCCTATGAGGCGTGGTAGGCGGCCGTCTCCTACTTCGCCACCAAAGGTCATGTGGTTACGGTTGGTGATGCTAATGCTAAGCTGGGCCCCGCCAGAATAGCGCGGGAGGAGGGAGTGGTGGGCCTCTTTGGCGAGATAGATGGGAGGGGTAGAGGGGTTAGGAGTGAGAATGGTGAGTTGCTGGCTGCGATGCTTGTTGCCACGGGGTTGCGCAATCTCAGTGGGTTTTTGCAACCACGGGGGGACAAATATTGGTGGTCTAGGCAGGAAAATGTAGGTGGACGAAGGCATCTACTGGATTACATCTGCGTCTCTTCCGAGCTGGCGGAGGAGGCAAGCTTCGGCGTCGACGAGGTAGACCTTGATACCGACCACAAAGCTGTGTGGGCGGAACTGGTCTGGGGGGGACAGCCACCCCCCAAAAAGCAGGTAAAGAGGTACAAAGCATTCAAGGCAGAGCGCTTGATAGGCAGGGTAGTTGAGGGTAAGGAGAGTGAGCTGTCTAAGCTTAGGTTGAAGTACGACGAGACCTTTGCAGCTGGTATATCGGGGCTGTTGCCAGATGGCCTCCCAGATCTATCAGCAGTGGAGGACCCGGATGAGCTTCAGCAGGAGGTAGATAGGGTCGCTAGCTTAGTGGTCCGAGCTTTCACGGGCGCAGCCGTGAAGGTCTTGGGAGTTCGGGTGATTAGGCCAGGGTTTACTAATGCATGGTTTGATGAGAGTCTTAGGGAAGCGATTGCGCGACGGAGAGAGGCATACGGCCTCTGGCGAAGGAATGAGGCCAACCGAGAGGCCTGGCAAAGATATAAAGAAGCGAGGAAGGCGGTCAGAAGGTTATGCAAGGAGAAGAAGGAGCAAGCGTGGAAGCGGGTCCAGAATGACACTGCTGCCAACTTCAGGAGCGCTACCATGGCCACGTACTGGAAGCTGTCAAAGCGTTTGGGCGGGGTTCGGCGGTCGAACGCTTCTGCTCCTGTTCGGAAGCCTGATGGCACTCTGGCATTCACACTCCGGGAAAAACTACAAGAATGGGAAGAATACCGCCGACGTATGGTGGTCCCCAAAGAAAACCAGTTTTTGGAGGATGCATGTGTAGAGGAAGTCGGTTCTGATGAGGAAGCAGCGCGGATTGAGCCCGAGCGGAAGGCCCGCGAAACCTTCCAGTATAACGACAACCTGCGCGACCAATTCGAGGCCATGGTGCAAGCCGAGGAGATCCGGACTGAGACGGGCCCGCTGGACTATGATTACACCGAGAAGGAAGTGGAGCTCTGCCAGGAAAATCTCCAGAATCACAAAGCGTGCTCACCGGATAAGATCAAGAACGAGATGCTCAAGTACGGAGGCACGCGGATTGTGAGCTTTCTGGTGCGCTTCTTCAACTGGTTGAAATCGTGCGAATACACCCCCAGCGACTGGGGCAAAGCGATTATCGTCAACATCCCAAAAGGAGGCGACCCAACCGATCCGGAAAATTGAAGAGACATCGCGATTCTGAGCTGTCTGGGTAAGATGTATCTGTCCCTTATGGCGGCGAGGCTTACGGCTTTCATCGATCAGCCGGGCAGGCTTCGCCCAGAGCAGGGTGGGTTCCGGCCAAAACGTAGTACGGGGGACCAGATTTTTGTCCTTAAGGAGCGTCTGCGCCTTAGACAACAAGCTGGCCTCCGTTCTTTCGTTTTGTTCGTGGATCTGAGAAAGGCATTCCCTACGGTTTGGCGGGCCGGGTTGTTTCAGAGGCTAACCCAGATGGGGGTACAGGGCAAGTTCTATCGCATTCTGTGGCGTTTTTACCGAAGAACGTCATCGCGAGTGCTAGTCGATGGCGAACTCACTGGTGAAGTGCTGGAAGAGATGGGAGTTCAGCAAGGGTTGCCGTTGTCACCGTCGCTGTTCAACGTCTTCATGGATGAGCTAACGGTCCGAATCGCGAAAGAGTTGGAGATCGAGGACCTCAACCGCATCGAAGACATACGGACCCTGCTTTACGCCGACGACGTTGCGGTAATTGCGCATAGTGTCACGGAGCTTCAACAGATTGTAAATGTCGTGGCGACATTCGTGGAGGACTATCGGCTTGAAATCAACCTGAAACCGAGCAAGACGGAAGTCATGCCGATATACGGGCACGCCAAGTCAAAAAAGTCGCCCCCATGCGTGAGGTTCCGGGGCAAGGTTCTCAACGTCACCGACCACTACAAATACCTGGGAGTTCTGCTCACGGACACCCTCTCCGATGAACCGCAAGCGAAGCGGGCGGCGGAAATCACTGTAGCGGGAACGGCTGCCTACTACCCCCTCTGGATTTCCCATGAAGTTCCAGCGCGTCTTCGGCTGATGAATTGGCAGCAAATGGTTGGCGCAAAGTTGCTTTACGCATCGGCTTTTTGGGATCTGCCG
Organism: Paulinella micropora; assembly: GCA_019918135.1. Classification (NCBI taxonomy): domain Eukaryota; phylum Cercozoa; class Imbricatea; order Euglyphida; family Paulinellidae; genus Paulinella; species Paulinella micropora. The sequence continues at coordinate 28,084 of WBZZ01002536.1, read as the reverse complement.
GGCGCCAACAAGCTGAGTAAGCTGGAGGGCGCGTTGGTAGCGCCCCTGCGGGTCATCTTGGGTGTTGGTACGCGCACAAGCGGCTGCATCACCAGGGGTTTAGGCCGCACGCCGAGTTTTAGCATCCTTGCCAAGGCGGCCCGGCTTCGGTTCCTAGGGCGCATCGAGTTACTGGGCAACACAGCGCTAACACGCAGGCTTTACAACACGGGTCGGTGCAAATGGAAGGAAGATACGGAAAATTTGATCTTAGCAGATCACAGGCTGCGGGAGGGCTTGGATGCGCTCAAGCGGGTCGTGAACGAAGATGGCACGGTAGATGATAAGGACTGGCGGGCCGCTCTGGCGAACTGGAACGAGGTGGTAAAGCAATGGTCTGTCCGGCAGGAAGTAGCTGGCTGGGAGCGGCAGGCTAAGCCCTCTGATGGGCTTAGGGTGCTGCTTAGCCAGATGTCTTCCCGCTCTGCTTTCCCACGTTGGTAGGCGCTGGAGGGGGGAAGTCACAACCTTATCAGAAGGCGATTGTTGAGCTGCAACAATCGCCTTCGCCTCTACCGATCCAAATTTGGCTCATGCTCGCCGGACTGCTCAAGCTGTTTCGCCTTGTGTGGCACTGAGGTTAACGAGACGTTACGTCACTTCCTGCTGCATTGCCCAACGTTTGCGAGCTCTCGTGAGGCACTGTTTAAGTTTATCAATGAGGCGCAAGCCCGGCAGCCCCTCGTGCTGAATCGAGGAGGGCTTTATCACAGGGAACTGCGGGAGGCAGAGGAGGAGATGAGGCTCTTCAAAGAGGAATGGCTGAAGGGGGAGGATGAAAAGATGGCGGCGATGCTCGGCGTTTTGTTTATCCCTGTCCCAGAAGAGGTGGAGGAGGAGTTAGGAAGGTTTGTTGCCACCATCTGGAAGGAGTGGGAGGAGTTGGAGGCGCAGACCAGGGAGGCAGAGGGGGCGGAGGAGGAGGAGGTGATCGACCTCACGGTCGTTCAGGAGGTGGGTAGAAGGAGGGGAAGGCCTAGTCAGGTAGAATGTCTGGCTAGATCTGTTGTAGGTGGAGGTCAGCGCAGCGTCGCGGACTTCTTCTCGGCAGATAACTCCTCTCACTCCTTGCACCCACTTGCACATGCACAGCACGCTCATTTGCACATTGCACTGCCAGTCGAGTCTTTGGAGCGGAGCCGCGTCACCGAACGGTCCCGTGCTACCAATGGAGGCACATGTCCGACAGGATCAAAGGCCCATTGACTGATAAGTCTATTATTATTATTATTATTATTTTGGGCACCGTGATAGCCCAGTGGTCAAGTTCTACCTCTGGGCCCTGTCGCCGGTTCGATTCCCGTCGGTGCCACCAGTATTTTCATGGAACATACCGATCCGTCTGGACCAGTATTTTCATTGAACATACCGGTCCGTCTGGAAGTGTTGGAACTGCCCTTGCGGGGGTGTCATTAGAGCCTATCGTCAATTCTTCGTACTCCCCTCACGGGTGAGACGATGGAGGCGCATGTGCAGAAATGCATCACCCATTGACAGAGAAGCACTATTATTATTATTATTATTATTATTATTATTATTACTATTACTAAGCTTGTAGAGTAATGTTCTATGCCGTCACTTCCTTTATTCCACCGATTGGTGTGGAGACTTTCCTTATGGAATGGAGGACTGGATGCACATTCCCTTTTGGCTCAGCAATTGGCAGGAGATACATTATTATTATTATTATTATAATTATTATTATTATTATTATTATTATTATTGTTATTATTATTATTATTAATTGGACACCGTGATAGCCCAGTGGTCAAGTTCTACCATCTGGGCCCTGTCGCCAGTTCGATTCCCGTCGGTGCCACCAGTATTTTCATTGAACATACCGGTCCGTCTGGACCAGTATTTTCATTGAACATACCGGTCCGTCTGGAAGTGTTGGAACTGCCCTTGCGGGGGTGTCATTAGAGCCTATCGTCAATTCTTCGTACTCCCCTCACGGGTGAGACGATGGAGGCGCATGTGCAGAAATGCATCAGCCATTGACAGAGAAGCACTATTATTATTATTATTATTATTATTATTATTATTATTATTATTATTATGGACACCGTGATAGCCCAGTGCTCAAGTTCTACCATCTGGGCCCTGTCGCCAGTTCGATTTCCGTCGGTGCCACCAGTATTTTCATTGAACATACCTGTCTATTTCTGGACCAGTATTTTCATTGAACATACCGGCCCGTCTGGAAGTGTTGGAACTGCCCTTGCGGGGGTGTCATTAGAGCTTATCGTCAATTCTTCGTACTCCCCTCACGGGTGAGACGATGGAGGCGCATGTGCAGAAATGCATCAGCCATTGACAGAGAAGCACTATTATTATTATTATTATTATTATTATTATTATTATTATTATTGGTTTCAAGTATTTTCAGTTGTTCATACTTTATCGTGACTGTGAAAACTTGAGTATTCATGTTTTATTGTGAAACGCAATACAACTAAATGACAGACCCGGGTTTCTGCCCCTGTTGTGCATCTCCCTTCGTGGTGTTCTGGGCCTCGGTAGCTACCCCGAGTTGTAACGTCGCATTCTGTTGCATCCTTTGGCTGTTGATCAACTTTTCCAGGGACCCACCAGCTTCACTACCAGGTGTCACGATTCTCACCTTTTGATGTTGACCTTGTTGTTGGACGAACCACGGGCGCAGCTGACACCAACCCCAGGCAGTGTTCACTTTCCACCCGTGTTGGAACAAGAACTCTGCCACGTTGTGTGGCATGTTCCGGAAGTGGGGGCCACGTGTGTTTTCTTTGTTTTGCTCGTCAGGGATGTGTTGGCCGCAGAAAAAGCATAACCCGCTTCTGGTTTACTGTACACATAGTGTAGTCGCCATCAGGGCGATATGTGCCACTGCTACCGTCGTTTTCTGCATCCTTAGTGATGTCTTGGTTCTTACATCCTGGACAGCATTGTTATTGTGCACCTTGGCTGGTTCGGCATGGACACCATTCCCTAGGCATCGGATCCAGCTCGCGCTTACATTTACCCGGATCAACCAGTCTCTGGGGAAGCCAATGCGTAACGACTGTAGTCCCGCGGTTGTCCGCGGGCAGCTTTCGCACCTCCTCGAAGATTCTCTTGTGCGTCTCCTGAGTGGTGGTGAACATTTTCCCAAGCCATGCCTGTGCTTCTATACGCATGCTGCCTGGCGATCCGGCGTAGCGTCTCCATACCTTTTCCACACTAGACGCGCAATATGTCAGAAATTTCGTAATGTCACTCTTGAGTGTTTTGGTCAGAAATTCTTTTTCATCTTCCAGAGACAGCATTACGGGCATCGTGCTGTGCTGACATGCCGAATCTATCGCAAAGGCCCTCAGTCTTGGGCACATAGCTGCAATCGCGTGCACCACAAACAAGCCGCAATCAAGACTGTTTCGTTGGCGTACTTCTGTGGGGATTAACTTATCTAGACTCAAGTTTCCCAGATTCAAGTCTTGAACAGTCTTTTGTCGGTGCATCGTTCGTTCTGTCAAGAACTGTTTCACAATGTCGAAAAAACCACTCTTCACCTCACTCAGTCCCTGGTATGGGTCTAGGTTGAAGCATGCCAGTGCGGTAAGGCCGTTGGGTGGGTTATGTTGCCAGAGAAATACCAGACGCGCAATAAAATGGTTGCCATTTATATGGCGTGGCCAAAGAAGGAAATGCCAACCAGGACGCAACCCTTCAGATGTTGCCCATCTTCGCATGAAGCCTGCACTACAGTTTGCACAGTGTAGTTTTCACTTGGGAAAACGATTGGGGAAGAACATTTCGGATCGCTTGCTGAAGTATAATAGTCGCTGATCACTTGGCCCTGTAATCTGGACCTGATCGCAGACTGATTCGCGTCCGGATGAGAAGATAAAGAACGACACCAATTCCTCCTTCAAGTACGCTCTCTCATGGTCTGCACTTGTTTTGAAAAGACGCAAAACATCTTTCAGGTGGAACCTGTATCCCTCCCCACCTTGCTGTGGGAATGCAAACTCAGTCACAATGTCCCATTTTTGCTGCAGTTCTTCATACACCAACAGCTTGCCCAGCAGCGTAGGCTTTTGTTGACTGAGGTAAGAATAACTGTCTTTCAGCGCCTCTGCCACGACATTGACATTTCCCACGATCGGTTTTGGGTCATGCTCCATTTTGCATCTCGCACAAACACAGAATTTTTCAGGTGTGTAATGGTACACGGTGTAACGAGGCAAAAACCGTTTTTCGTTAACCTGTCGTGGCCAATCACAATGTTGCGCACTACATGGAAAACCCTTAGCAGTTGTTCTGTCTCGCATAATCTCTGCAACCCTGGAGGGAACTTTGCACGATGGGTCGGGCAGAACATTACATGCTCGCACTGGGTGCAGTTGCTGCATCTTTCACACGGCGCAGCAACTTCACAGTTGCAAAACTTGCACTCGTGGAGATCGCCGAGCTAATCAGAACCAAGGTCACAAGGTCATTCTTCCATTAGTTCTTCTCCTCCTTCTTTCTTCCAACTTGTTCCTTCCCCCCCCCCTATCTTCTTTCTTTTTTCTTCTTTTAACTGTCACCTTTCGTCTTTCTTCTTCTTATAATTATGCATATGCTTTTGATTATGATTACGATTGTCGTGGATATTATTAATGTTATAAATATTATTATTTATATATTATTATTTGTATGAAAACATTTTGATCAATAACATATCAAAATAGTGATAATAATTTTGCATCTTTGCAAAACTGAAGTTTAATCTAACAAAACACCTAGTGGAACAAGCAGTCTTAATACATCAGCGTGGGAATCTGGATTCATCTTCTAGCAATGTCGGTACCTCACGCCAAATTTGGCTTTCCGATTGAATCATCAAGAATTTTTGAAACTCTTGCTTGAATTCTCCTGCCATTGCACAGTCTTTCTTCCAGGCATCCACATTCCAGCACACTCCGGTAAGGAACGTTTGCAAGTTACCAGCACTCAATTTCTCGCGGTTATCACCAAGTTCGATTTTGATTCCCATCATTCCCCCCAGCAGTTGCTTGATGACCAGCCAGTATAGACTGTACCACAACCGATAGCTCCCAAGTTTGCCAGTATCCTCAAGCTAATCATAACAATCATTAGGCAAGGCATTCCGAGTCTGGTAACAACAAGAAGAAACACACACCTTGAATTCCTTGAATTCCTCGTCACTCAGCCACTTATCTTGGGGTTTGAGTTCCAGCCAGCCGTTGAAGTCTTTGAAATCTTGTTTTTTCTTTGTTGTTTTTTGGAAACCCTCGGACTCTACCACACTTTTCAGCTTATCTGCCCAGTGAGTCATCACGATCTTCACGAACTCTTCGTCGACAGCCTGAATGTGTCTCGTGCATTGGCCTGTCACATTGACAAACACAGCTTTCCCTCCCTTTTCCTGTTAATGAAATTTGCTACCCATAGGATGTTTAATATGTAGGCAATCGCACAGGCGGGAAAATGCTTCCCCGTTATATATCTGTATCTCACATCCCACGCTGCAGCCGCCATCTGTACATAACGTTTCGCGTCTGTGACTTGGATCTCCTTCACCGTTGCAGCGTGTTCTTTTCCCACCTGATTCACCAACACACCAATTCCCTCACGCTGGTAGTCATGTTATAAACCTTTTCCGGAGACTCCACATGTGATGTCTTTTCAGTTTCATGCTCTGGCTTGTCCACTTCGTCTGTGTCAACGTATTCACTTACGTTGCATAGTATTCTAAAAGCGAAATTCCGTGTCCAATAAATACTAGCATCTGATGAAATTTGCTGTCCCTTGAGCATTTACTGCTCCCCCACCCCCCCCCCCTCCCAAACACAAACACACACACGCAAACACATACACACAGACACACACAGACACACACACACACACACACACACACACACACACACACACAGACACACACACACACTCACACACACCAAAAAACAAAACTAGAGGTATGTGTACTAGGATATAAGAATGTTATCCAAACCTTTTGTTTCTTGGTTGTTTTTTTCTTTTGGGGCATGGCCAAGTGCTGCTGCCAGCCACGACGCCGGTACCCGACAAGATCTTCCTGATGGCCTCTTTGCCTTCCGCGCTTCACGTAAAGCATGCCTTACGCCCATGTACCATGGTGTATTTGCACAGCTAAACACTGCGCAGGTAGCAAGCCCTCCGATCTACCTACACAGCCATCATTTCGGCTTTTCGCTATTAACCCCAGCCTTCACATCTACTTACGACGGGAGATCCTGTCGGAACTCAATTACTCAGCAACTGCGGCCTCATCATCCCGTACTACTCTTTGGATCGCGCTTTCTTCAACGCATCAGGAGCCATCAACGGTGTGGCGAGCGTCAAAGACAAAGAGCGCGTTTGGCGGAAGCTCGCTGAACCAGTCGAAATGGGAAAACATAGTATGGATCCTGTCTGGTATTCAATAGATACCGTACCATCACTCGACAGTAACCAGTTCGCCTATAATGTCCCTGACTGCATTTTCGCATGGCAAGCGCTTCACCCCAACAAGATACATCAAGTGTGGTGCAAGTGTGGCTACGGCGATTGCCTTCACATCGACACTACTGGCACTACTGGGACACGCAAGCCTAAGCCGAAACTAGCTCGACCAGCTTTCAACAGTAGTCTTGGTGGCCACCACCACTACAAGAAGAACCGCAAACACGTGCAACGCGCTAAGCGGACCCGATATCCGCCGGCCGACGATGGCAAGTATCAACCCGACCGGGTATATCGGACCAGCCAACAGGGCCGCACTGCCCATTATCGTCAGACAGCCCCTCGGCCCGTCCAAAACCCGAATTACAAGCCACCTCCGCGCCCACAGCATCGTTTTGCGGCTCCAACACAGCGCCGCCACTTCTACATGTACGCTCGGTCTGGTACCGGACACCAGCAGCGATAGAATACCAAACAGGGTCGGGCGTGATGATTAAGTCTGGAGCCCTCTCCAGACACCGCCCTATTCTTACCGCCGGATCATTCCACCATGGCTCTTCCCCACCGGGAAGTCACAGTCCTCGCTGTAAAGGATCCTCCATACTTCGATCCCGCCATGGCGGAGCTCGCTGCAACATGCCCGAACCCGCGCATGCTTTACTGTACGGCAACTACGGTTAGTGGAACACAGACCACCCCGTGGATCCTCATCTCTGAGAGGCTTTGCGGCGACTTTTTAGACAAACAGGCCGCCAAACTTACCGCGCCGCCTGCGCCCAAATACGCACCTGAAGTCGTCAACTCCGGCCTCACTGCAGAACAACAACGACTTCTATGGGCCCTCCTCGGAGAATTCGACGATGTCTTCCAAGATAAAGCAGGTGTCTTCAATCACACCGTCGTGTCGCTCATCCTCAAACCGCGAGCTAAACCAATTGCGGTGCAATGCCCAACTTGGACTCCAGCGGTACACCAATACCTCAAGATTGGGCGATGGACGTTCTTACAGCCGGCCTCTGGTCCATGGCCTCTGCAAATTGTGCCTGGGCTAGTCGAGCCTGCCCCGTACGAGAGTTTGAAGACTTAGCAAAGGAGGTCATCCGCGACATACGCAACGTCTACTACTACCGCGGTGCCAACGACAACCTCCACCTGCCTGTGCCAGGTTTACCCAACCCGGATCAATACCGCGAACGCTTCGCGGGCTGGCACTATCTCAGTTCTATCGACATGGTCGACGGCTTCACGCATCTGAGACTCAATCCAGATGACGGTAGCCGCGATATTCTCGCTGTTTGGACACCCTTAGGACTCCTAGTTCATAATTTTATGCCTCAAGGTGTTCACCGCGCCCCGGGAGACTTTCAACGCGCTATGGATAAGTCCTTCAACCATCTGGACTTTTGGAATAAATCCGCTTCGGCCTACCTTGACGATGTCACAGACGGCTCCAACGACTTCGATACCCATCTTCGCGAGATCCGATGCATCTTTCAGGCTATGCGAGACTCCGGCCTCCACAGTTCGGCCCGGAAACTACGCTTAGGCTACCGCGAGCTCAACATATTGGGCAAAGGCTGCAGCAAGAAAGGTATCGCCGCAGATTCTTCCAAGGTCGACGCTACTCTCAAGCTGGCCGACCCATCCAACGTTTCTGAAGTCCGATCAGTCTTAGGTATGAGCAACTTCATCCAAGCCCATATCCCTGACTATTCCCGATCAGTGGCACCCCTGACTAATCTTTTCAAATCCACTCACGCTCGGCCCTCCGGTGCCCCTTACCTGGCCCGAGATGAGCGGAAATGCATGAGGAAGCTCCGCCGTGTCCTCACTACGCTTCCCATTCTAGTAAAGTATGAGCCATCGCAACGACTCTACCTTCGGACGGACGCAAGCCAGATCGGCATTGGCGGCGCACTTCATAATGGCCCAGAGCGCAACGCTCCGGTCATCCAGTACTTCTTCCAGAAGCTTACAGACACGCAAAACACGATGGGCGACCTACGTTCGTGAAGCCTACGGCGTCATCTACGGTATTCAACAGTGCCGCTACTACATCGATGCCAGCGAGCACGAACTCACCATCGTCACAGATCACCGTCCCCTTTTGTGGTTATGGCACGCTCGCAGCCCCATGGTCGTAAACTGGGTTTTGGAACACCTTCAGACGATTCGATTCAAAGTCGATACCTACCAGGTAAACAAAACCAACTCCCCGACGGTCTCTCACGTGTCCCTTGCATCGCCCCCGGCCAGCACACTTTGATTGGCGAAGCCGAGGCGACTCTCCAGCTCTTATCCACCATTCCGGCACAGGCTCTACCCTTTGGTTAGCAGTTGAAGGCACGCACGCGGCCCTTTATACCCTTCTCAAGTCCCTTTCTTGCCGGATCCTCCGCGGCGGCCCCACTCTACGTAGCATTCAAGCCCCATGGGACTTGGCCATTGTCATTCCCTCTGCTGAACGCTCCCCGATGGTTGCCCGCGATATGTTTGCTCTCCGCAAACCCTTCGCACTGCTCATGCCTCAAGACTTGGTTCATTGCGTCCCCGATGAAACTCTTCCACAGACGATCGTCGAGCAATGCCGCAAGATCTTATTCCTTGACGACAACCTTGTCTGGCTCGTACATGGACTTGGAATGGAGCAACACTATATCTATCCTCTCGTTGCTACATCGCATGCGCAGCGCGTTACACGTCAACGCACAACGACAGGACAGCTTCACGGCCCCTCTCTGGACCGAAGACGTCACCTCAGTCTCCGCCGGCTCAGCCGAACTGATCCTCCGACAAGGTATCGCAGCCACCGTTGACCCCGATCAATCTTCATTCAAGGTTTATGTCCCAGAAGAGTTACGCCGTCCCCTCATCAATTATGCCCACCTCATGCAGAACCACGCCAAAGCGCCGACACTCGTCCCCTTTATCAAGGAGCGCTACATTTGGTTCCGCACAGACGGTACGGATATCATGCATCATGACGTCCTCGCCGCCCTCCGTGACTGCCACTTTTGCCAACTAATCCACGCCCGCCTGACCCTTAACCACGGCCGATATTCATCGCTCACATGGACGCATCAAGGACAGGGCATCGGCCTCGACCACGTTCACATCGGCATCCCCGGCGTCACCTCTCAGTACATACTGACCATCGTTGATCTTTTCTCGGGATTTCTCCAATTTATCCCGTGCGTCTCCACATCCGCGGAAGAAACAGTGGAACTCATCCTCAATCGATGGGCCTACATCTTTGGTTTTCCGGAGTCCATCTTCTCCGATTATCATAGTTCTTTCGTTGGCACGCTGGCCAAACGATTTTGCAGCGTAGCCGGCCTCGAATGGCTCACCACCGCGCCCTACTCGCATCATCAACTCGGCTACGTTGAATGTCCACAAAACTATCCGCACGGCTATCCAGTCTCTCCCTAAGGCAGAAAAGACCAACTGGCCCAGCATCCTCCCTTCTCTCTCCTTCGCTCAGAACACATACGTATCTACAGCAACCGGCACTACTGCCTTTGAAGGAATGCTTGCCCGCAAGCCCCGCTGCACGTTGGACTTCTTCGATTCGCCGGAGATTGTTAATGCCCGCGCTACCGCTTCCAGCGCCGCCCTTGACGTATCACCGACACTGTCAATACAGTCGGCCGAACAGATCGCACTGTTGAACAGCGCCCGCACCGCTGTCACAACTTATGTCAGCGCGTACACCACCGTTACCCGCGGCCCCGGTCCGTCGCTCAAAAGACCAAAGGCCGCCGCAAGGCTGTCAAGGAATGGAAAGTAAATGACACAGTCTCGTCTACCGCCCCAAGCCTTCCAAGCAAGGCATTCCAGCCTCTTCCGTTCTTCAGTTCGACGGCCCCTACACCATCGTTGAGCAGGTCAGCTCCAATTGCTTCAAGCTGCGTCATCTCAAGACCAACAAGAAACTGAAACGCATCGACCGCTCACACCTCGCTCCGTATACTGCACCCACTGACGGCCTCGCCCCGCTCAACACGGTCGCAGTAGACGATCACGACGACGACTCAGTCAACTACACCATCGGCGAAGTCGTAGCATTCATCGACCGCGATCAGGTTAAACTTGGCATCGTTTTAGACGAGGACCCAGAGAACGAGGAAAACGACCTCGTAGTTCACCAGCTCGGTACGATCTCAGACAAGAGCCCTCTCTTCCGTCCCATCTACGAAGACACAAAGGACCAAACAACTATCCAACGCTGGGGTAATCCCTTGGAAGCCCCTTCTCTTCGACACAACAAACGATCAAGTCGTTCATCGACACATCGAGTGGCGCTCTCACAAGACCAACAAATACAAAGGCCGACTCCCCGCCGGCGTTCTTAAGCGTCTCAAAGGCCCTCTCATCACCGGCGAATCCTTCCCACTTCATATCTTCCAGAAAGGTCAGCAAGCTACATCGAAGGAATAGCCACCTTAACACTCTCAAGTGGGTTTTACCCATCGTACCGGCTTTACCCGTCACAGCCCAGCGCTTTTCCCACTTGGCCCGCCATCGTCCCTAGACAAGCTACGCCACGACCAGAGTATCCCTGTAAGTCCTTGGTCGCCTTTTATGCCTGCAGGTCAACAATCATCCTCATCCAATCTGAACACCTCAGTGATTATATTGGCATGGCATAATTAGTGCATTAAATTTGGTTCATCTCGGCTGTGCGATACATGGCCACCTAGCTTCCTACGGCTCGACGTCAGCTCCCCGACATCAACGCATCGCTACTGCGCCTCCATTGTCTCAGTCCCGCTTCCGCATCCCGATATCCGGCCCCGGCTGATGTCCGTCTACACTGCGCTACACATCGACGAAAATCTTTTTCATCTTCCTCTTAGGTTTAAAGAGACCAATCTTTTTCTTTTCTCCCTTTCCTTTTTCTGAGACAAGTCACTAACCAATCGTTAGTCACTCACTCTGTACGCAACTCTACTCAACCGTTAGGTCTGGGGGGGGGGGGGAGCTATCAGACTGAGCACTTTAACGACCGGCCAAAACCACTACCGTTGACATTCTACTGTTTTTGACCAATCCGTTAGATTCTCCTCTGCACGACGTTTCGACTTCACTAACTAGCTTTCGATTTCGTCCAGGAATGACTTCAAACGATTTAATCAAAGTTTTTACAGCAATTGCCACTTTCCCCTTCTCCGTTGCATTTTTTCCACGATTTCCGAAAGCCACAATTTACGGTGAATTTTGGGAACACAGTCAAGAGAATCGAAAAAATCATTTTTGCCGCACAATCTAGGTTTTCACATCAATGACTTAGAGAGATTTCCCAAATGAAATCTCGGACTTCCACTTGAAAACCAATGACTTGAACTTGAAGCCACCTTCAAGTACATTGTACATTTAACTTAAGCTTCAAGTGTCGTCTAACAGCTACTCACAATCTACGTTCAACCAAGATCGTACTTTGCAAACCAAGTCTGCAAACCAGTAGAAATCAACGTAAATAAACGAAGTGACCTCTCAGCTATTTACTGGTATTTCACCTACTCTTAGGAGTTAGGGCTGTTTGCAGCCATAGAGTCTTTTAATAAGAGTTCGTTGTGTATTTATCACTTGGGGTTGTATCCAAACTCACAACGTCACAAAAGATGGAACTTCCAGAAATTGACCCACGTAACGAACTGATACGTGTAAAAGGAGTACTGGTAAAAAGCTGGTGCCACCAGTACCAGGAAAAGGACGGTACTATAAATGACTGTATTAACAACTAATAATACTACCGTAGTAACAGTAACCGTGCGACTACTACTAACGTAGTTGGTAGGATAACTACGTTTACTATTAGTAATTGCTTTGTGAGTGGGAAGTAATTTATTCGTATAGTCGAATGGCCGTCCGTATAGTTTTACTACCGTCAATAATGGTAACGGACGTAACGGTCTATATTGGCATCATGGTTGCAGTGGACAATAACCATTATGTAATAAGTACAGTTGTGCGGACTTTATTTCAGTTTTATTACCTTTGAGTTTGTCAGTTCTGCTGTCTACTTGCGAATTAAAGTGTCGATTGGCATCGTGGCTTCTAACGGAGTCCCTCAGCAAACCGGAGTGTAAAGGTATTAGGTCCGTGAGTGACCGGATAATTACCTAATCTTAACGCTAATCCACGGTTATGAGCAGCCTGGGGAAACGAATTTCGGCACGTCAACTGTTTGGCTGTTGCCCTCTGGCTTCATGGCCGACATTCAAAGTTTACTATATATGTTCAAGCCTGGTTAGTTCATATCCTGGCCGCTATCTTAAATAGGGGCCCTCTCTCGGAGCCAGATTGGACAATTTATTAATATAGTATTTAGTCATATCTGTCTCTACATGTTTTTACATAGTTATTACTAATACCACTTCAATTGAAGCCACGGTTACGGTTAGTGTTAGGGTTAGGGTTAGGATTTGACTGGTGGCAAATTGCCTTTTATGTTAATATATTACCATTATTTATTTGGTCACGTCGGAGGTTTCTTTCCTTTTTGATTTTTTTGAATCTCAGTATGACTCAGTAAATGGTGGTTGACAACTGGGATGCCGGAGCCTCCTGTTAACAGGCTAACTTTCCTACCCGG
>WBZZ01002536.1:0-5000 GCA_019918135.1 Paulinella micropora | reverse complement strand
TAGCTGTTATCAAAGTTTACAAGAATGAAAGGAAATGAACTGAAGAAGGAACAAGCAACTGTAAAACGAAGTGAGATGAGAGGAACAAAGAAGTGTAAAGAAGAAAGGAACATGAAGGAGAACAGGAAAATGATTTTTTCATAACGTATACGTAAGTAGAAGTATGACAACATGCACAAATGTCATCGTATCGTACATAAACACAGAGACGAGAAGAATAAATATGAACCTGTAAAACGTATAACCCAAACATGGATGTCTTCTTCTTCTTCTTCTTCTTCTTCTTCTTCTTATTATTATTATTATTATTATTATTATTATTATTCTCTTTCTTCTTCTCTTTCTTCTTTCTTCTTTCTTCTCTTTCTTCTCTTTCTTCTTCGCTTTCTTTTTTTCTTCTCTTTCTTCTTTTCTTCCTCTTTCTTCTTCTCTTTCTTCTTCTTCTCTTTCTTCGATCTTTTTCTTCTTCTTTTTTCTTCTATCTTCTTGAATCTTTTCCTTTTTTCTTTCTTCTTTCTTCTTTCTTCTTTCTTTTTTTCTTTCTTCTCTTTCTTCTTTCTGTTTTCTTTTCTTTCTTTCTCCTTCAAGTAATGTTGGTTAATTTAAAATGTAGTGGCTTTCTTCTTCTTCTTCTTCTTCTTCTTCTTCTTCTTCTTCTTCTTCTTCTTCTTCTTCTTCTTCTTCTTCTTTCTCTTCTCCTCCTTCTCCTTCTTCTCCTTCTCCTTCTCCTTCTTTTCTTCTTCTTCTTCTTCTTCTCCTTTCTTCTTCTTCTTCTCCTTTCTTCTCCTTCTTCTCCTTCTTCTTTTTCTCCTTCTTCATCTTCCTCTTCTATTTCTATGCAATAGTAAAAGAAAATGATTCAAGGGAGGAAAAGTAACTGTACGTGTCCTGATTTTTTTCCAATCAAGTATGAGATGAGACGATACGGATTCCAGCTTGGTTGGTTGCAGTGGCTCTTCGGGCGGGTCTGCTTTGGCGACCGCGCTTATGCGAGCCAGCTTTCAAAACCTCGCGTTGAACTTCTGCGTGCAGCTGGTCGGATGATTGCTGGGAACATCCTTCACAGCCTCATGTGCAGGTGCATTCTCACGAGCTGAGCATATCAAGCTTAGACTTTGACAAAGTCGAAAACAGGTCGACAGCATGGTATCTTTATTGACGCATGAAGAGGATTGCAGGTATCTCCTGAGTGGCGGGGCCGCGGGGCGCATAAGTCTGTTCGACATGGAGCAGACAGGGCGCCTGGAAGATGCAGCTACAGACACTGCCGCGCAGTTGCAGGCAGAGGAAGAAGCGAGGCTGCAGTCATGTACGATCGACAGCCTCGTAGTCAACGTAATGCGAAAGATTGCTGCTCAGGCTCCCGTCTTGAGAGACGGCGTCACGTGCAGCGCGCCCCGACCCGTACTTCCACGCGCCAGGAGCCGCTGGCCGTTTTCCAGAACGTGGACGCCGTTGGGCCCGCAGCTTTTGGCGGGGCCGCGGCTCTCCCTCGTGCCGTGCACACTCTGCAGTGGTCGACCCATCTTCGCACCACCCGGTCTTGCAGAGCTCTCTGTTGCAGGTATCCCTTCGACACTGGGCTTTTCCTGAGCGGGGGAGCAGACGGTAAGGTCAAGGCGTGGGACAGCAACGTGGGAGAGGTGTGTGGATGCCTTCTTTGTCTTCCTGCAACGCACTTTAGCTGTCCTTGCTTATAGGTGGCGGAGACATTTGACTTAAACAGTCGAGTGGAGGGTTTGCATGTATCATGTGTGGCGACGCACGCACTCATCGCAGTCGCCTCACACTTTGCGCAGGTCAGACTCTGCGACATGCGCTCAGGCGCTTTTTCGCACAGCCTGCAGGGTCACCGGGACTGCGTGACAGCTGTGCAGTGGTCTCCTCGACGGGAACACATGTTGGCCTCGGGCTCTGAGGACCGCGCTGTGCTGTTGTGGGACATTCGGCGCTCAGGACCGCTCATGCTGCTGGACCAACTCAACCGACAGGCTCCAAGCGATGTTGCTGCACGGCGCGGAAGCTCCACGGCGTCTTCTCTCGTAACCAGCCATGACGGCGCTCTGGCGGAACTGCGCTTCTCTCCCGACGGCGGGTCCCTAGCTACATGCTGCACTGTGCACGAGCAAACACTTTGACTTATGCGAGAATGCAGGTAGTAGCAAGGTGGTTGTGTGTGTATGTGTGGTACCAGTACTTGGCCCATCTTTACCTGGATATACTCTGTTGCACGATTATCAATGTGCTGCTGATAACAAGTCAATAAGAATTGTTTCCAAGCCAATCAGAAAGAGCATATTGCGTAAACGACATATGTGCGTGGTGGGCTACTCTTATTCGTGAGATTAAGCTCATGTTAGCCTGATTTCTTTCGTTCCTTTCCTTCCTTGTGTCCTTTGCTAGCCCTTCTGATTCGTTTTCTTCTTTTTCCGGCGGAAGGGTGGGTAGCTCTGAGTGTTATCACGAGTTATTTCCGGCACTGCCTTTTTTCAGCTGCATATGTACATATATGTATATATGTACATCAATAGATACTTTTCTTGCAAGTGGCAAATGCACTCAAAACGCCTAAGTCTAGGGTGGCGAAAAACCCAAATGTAATTTCAGCTTATGGGTAGACCGATCGCAAGTACGCTTATCAAAATCTTGCACTGAACAAAAGAGTGCGGCTTGAACGGTTGGTTACGTTTATTCCTCAGGTCTTTGCTCTCGGCAGGACGGGATGGCCGTCTACGTTTGTGGCGAACCTCATCGGGGCTGAACAGCCTGGTGAACTTCACCGGCGCAACCAACACGCATAAAGTGCAGCGCTTTGTGCTGGGACTGGACGGTAGCTCGGTCTACTATCCACAGGGAAGTGAGGTCATATTTGCTAGCTATTGCCTCGCTTATTGTTTGACAATTTCTAGCTGAAGTCTTGCCTCTGGATAGGTACATATATATTGCCTACAGACAGGCAAGAGAATGACTAAGACCTTGCAAGGGGGACACCTGGATAGAGTACTATGTCTTTCCATTAATCCACGCCGTGCGGAAATTTACTCGGGTGGCCAGGACTGCTTACTTCTTCGCTGGACCACACCCACTAGGACACCTCGGCTTGAAACCGTTAATGTGAGGATAGAGGACGACGATACACATCGAGAGATCGATGTTAAGCAGAAAAGCAGACTCTCACGGCTCAGTGAAGAAGAAGAGGATGACTGGGAAAGCTCGGGAGACGACGATGCCGAGACGCAGGATCGCGAAGAAGAGAAAATGCAAGCTTTATTTGATGCTAACCGCGGAGTCTCGCTCGCTGATAGATTTGATACACAATCGACATAAACGACTGGAATTCCGATTTCTAAAGCTGTGTCATCCGATTTTGTTTGGCTTCCTCATCTGAAGGTGTGCATGAATTCGAATCATAAATCTAAAATAACGCATACCAGAGGCACGTTTACGTTATCCTAAGTGGCGCTAGCGCTAGAAGTCCTTAACTGGCTCGGGTTTGAATAAGGTTGCTTAGCCGCCTGACTAACTCATCCTGATCCATGGGCAAACGATACTGGCAGCTCCCAGGCTGCTCTGCAGCTCTTCATAGTTATGCTTCTTCGTATCTTCGTAGTGGGAAGCCAAAACGATCCGTTATATTGGACTTTCTGTTCGGAGTCCATGGTTTTGCCGCTGTCAAATTGCTGTCGTCGCATGTACTGTGTAAATCTCAACAAAGCCTTAACCAATATCTGCTGTAGCCACAGTATAGCTATGACCATGCGTTGCGGTGCTGTCTCGCTATCCGACCTCAAAGAAAGAGGCTTTTTTGGCGCAAGTGAGAAGGAACGTGACTGTGGGCAGCAGAAAGGCAGCCTGGAGCAGTACCATTTAGTGAGGATAATTGACATCACTTATAGAGCTTCTCTTCGTTGCTGCGGCAGGCCTTCTTCATTGTGCGAGGAGAGAAAAATCGTGGTCACATGCTTACAGGCATGAGGCTAGCGCTACCTTCTTACCAGTGTGAGACCCAACTTTAAGACTCCTATCGGTATGAGGCCGCTGTGGACGTCCAGTGCAAGCTAGACTCATCATGTCCACTTAGCACACCTAACTCACAACGCAGACGGTCTTGATAGGTTCACTGTCTTAAGAGTTATCATGACATCATCCTCAAGCCAGAATATGATATTTTTTATCTGGGGCAAATGCAAAGTCATACCCCCCTGCCACGAGCCGGGCGGCTGGGAAACTGATCAGACTGAGTCGGATCCAATGTCGACATATATGAAGTTCAGCCATTGAATCGAAGTCTGAGGCTGCTCAATCAAGACAGAGGCTGCTCAATCATGACAGAGGCTGCTCAATCATGACAGAGTCGTGAGTGACAACTGACACCTGATCGGATATTGCAAACCAGAATGGGCGGCCGCCGTAGGCAGACTTGAATCAGTCTGAGTTAAAACTAAATAATATCTTTAGGAAGCAGAACTACAGAGGGCGACTGTCAACGGACCTAATACCTTTTACACTCCGGTTTGCTGAGAGACTCCGATAGAAGCCACGATACCAATCGACACTTTAATCCGCAAGTAGATAGCAGAACTGACAAACTCAAAGGTAATAACGAAACTGAAATAAAAGTCCGCACAACTGTAATCATTACACAATGGTTATTGTCCAATCCTGAATGCTAAATACTATGATAGACCGTTACGTCCGTTACTCTTATTGACTATAACTACACAATCATTCGACTATACGAATAAATTACTTCCCACTCACAAAGTAATTACTAATGGTAAACGTAGTTATCCTACCAACGCTCCCCCTTAGTTCTATGTCGATGTGCCACTTGAAATGATTAATACCTCTATGATTAATAGCTATTGCAATGCGATAAATGGCCTGTAATGCCCCCAACGATAGCTCGAAAAAAGTCGGTAATACAACCAAACACAGTCCTCAAGAATGAGAATGATGTCTCGTTGTATTATGTTACAATCCCCGAAGATAGCTCAATA